>JADRCD010232769.1:0-10661 GCA_019843815.1 Montemys delectorum
GGAGGATTCTCATGTTCTCATGGGCTCTCTTAGTCTCCTAAACATGCACTTTTGGTCTGGCTGAATGGGACTGTAAGCATCTATGCTTGTTGCCTGTTGTTTTCCTGCCCCAGTGCATTCTGGGTATCCCAGGGCATTCTGGGTATCTGGTCTCTATAGAGATTCTTAAGCCTCCCAAGCTCCTTACTCATCTTCATCTTGGTCCTATGACCCTCTTACCAGTCCCAGGACGTCTCTTCAGACCTAGAGCTTATCAGAGAGCTGTTTGGGGGAGGGATCTCTTCAGTCATTCAGATCTGTTGAACTTACAAAGTCGCAGTTCCAGTTCAGAGGGCGCCAGGCCACATGAAGGCTTCGTCTTCTCAAATCCCAAGCCTCCGAATCCTATCTGCCTTTCCTTGTATTTTAAGTCAACATTCCACATAGAGTTCATAAAAATTGTATGTGTCTGAGTTTCCCTTACCAGCTATCATCACACTTTCTGCCAAGGTGCCCGTAAGGAGCACTGCGCTCACACAAATTCCACCTTGCTCAATTTACAGAAGGTTGCAATTTCCCTAATTCCTTCTGTGACCCTCTGGGGAAATGAAAGCTGTCAGTGAGCTAAGTCAGGAATTTTCAGGAGACCTGCTGTAAAAGATATGGGACATCCTGATGAAATGCTGGACTACCCCCAACCCCCAATACACGCAGACATACTTCAGCTAGGTGTCTGTACCTGAGGGTCTCCAGCATCCTCTCCCCCTTGCCAAAGCAGCACTAGTATCCCCCTCCTCCCAGCCTCTGTCTTCAGGTATATGATAACCCTCATCCCACTTTCCCTTGCCCACCCACACAAGCACACAAAGAGGGGAAGTAACTTAAATTTTTTTCTAAAAAAAATGGGAATACATATTTAGGCCGCCTCTCTGAAATATCCACTAGGAGCTGTCTGTACAAAGAAAGGAATCATTGTTCCTACTTAGGCGCCGAAGGAAGGCGTTGATGCTGAGCTAACATGAACTGGGTCCTCGAGGATGAGTTCTCTATCAAAGGTCAGGAAGGACACTATAGACAGAGGCAACAGAATCAATGGACAAGAGGAAGAGATGATGTGGAAATGAGAAAGGACCTGAGATGGCACAGCATGGAGACAGGGTAGGGCGGGGCTTTCATGTACCGTTCAGTTCCAGAAGGGAAAAGACCAGGCCCTCAGGAAACATTTATTACGCATGGATGCTGAGTGATGGTGGGTGGAGCCAGATTTTAAGGGGCGCTTTATAGCATACTGAAAGTCTAAGCTTTAGTTTGAAGCCATGGAAACTCACCGAGCTTTCTTAAATCAAGGAAATGTCATAATTACATCTCTTAAGACTGTATAACATAGGTTTTGGGGGGGGGCATTTGTGAAGAAATAGAGTTTGACTCACATTTCTAAATAGTATAATGGACTTTGCTTCAGATTTTCCCATATTTTGCTGTAGATTTGCTCCATTCTTGATTATTCTTAGGAAACTACATTCCCCACCAATGATGGCTGACCTTCAGTGGCTACTTGGAAGTACACCAGAGTCACATTTCTGGATGTGTCTGTACAGGTCTTTCCAGAGAGAAGCTACTGAAGAAGGAAAGATCCACTGTGCTTCTGAATGGCATCTTCTGGTGGGCTGGAGCAACGGTAGAATAAAAGAGGAAAGGGGAAAGCCCATGAATGCCAACAGTCCCTATATTCTGCTTCCTGGCCCATTGAAATGTGTAAAGGCAGCCTCCATGCCATAGCCAGGACCTGTTCCTGCCCCTAAGCCTTCCTCACGATGATGGATTGGACCTTCAAACTGTGAGCCAAGGCAAATCCTCCCTTAGATCACTTGTCAGGTTTTTGGTCTCAGCAATAAGAAAAGTAGCCAACATTCCACACTTACCCTCCCCCTAAAAAAAAAAAAAAAAAAACCACTTAGCATCAATAGTAAGAGTTTGCCACATTGCCACAGAGGTTCCTGAAGCTGATGCATTTTTTTTCCCTGACTTTCCTGAGAAATCCCATTTGCTCACACTAATATTCAAATGGCATGAGGTCTCCTGTTTTCAGCAGCTTTTCTGACATTTTGATTTCTGTTCCTGTGTCCATGCTAACCCCACTGGATGTAGATGTCACTGTGAGTTGATCCCCTCCCTCTCCCTGTTGCTGGTCTTTCTGTCCCTGACTCAACTCTGAGTGACTGTAAGGGGGGACAGGCTCCACAGCAGGTCATCATAGGGACCACTATAAAACTAACAGATCCCTGAGTATTGGTCACATCTCACTATGCACTACAGAACACAGATTTCTGCTTGGTTTGTTGCTAGTCACTACTCTATCCCCACATCCTATAAGTTTCTAGGTACGAGGGCTGAGGGAAAGGTGTCCCATGAAGTAGAAGGTAGTTACACCCCTCATGACTCAGAGTAAGTCCCAGTTTGAAAAATAACTTGTGGCCCTAGCATTTCACAATAAAGAAAGAATTCTCACTTTAAATGACAAGATTTGGGATCCAGTCATGTTTTCTTCTTGGTTTGCTTGAAGATCATTCTGAGTCTAATCCTACAACAGCCCTGGACGCAGAGCAGTTCCACATAGGAGTCTTAGGAACTTTGAAGACTTTCTTGTTGCCAACATCCTCAGCCCCAGGATTAACAGATCACTCACCAAATGAGACAGGAGAACAGTCTCCCAACACAAATAGATGCTCTTGAATTCCTACGCCAATCTCAGTTATAAAATGTTAAGCACCCATGGCATAATTTGTGG
Source organism: Montemys delectorum (assembly GCA_019843815.1). NCBI lineage: Eukaryota > Metazoa > Chordata > Mammalia > Rodentia > Muridae > Montemys > Montemys delectorum. Next base: position 2,768 of record JADRCD010232769.1, read on the forward strand.
CTGCTCCAAAAAGACTTTCACTGGACTTTGTCAAAACAAGTACTGGATTTAAAAAAAATCTAAAATCATTATGAAATTCAGCCTCCCTACTATGAAAACACTTGTACTATCTTACAAACTCTAATTTTCCTGGAAATTGTAACTGCTCTTAAGCTAGCCATTGAAACTCAATTTTCTTTCCTTGTTTTATTTTTCTTGTTTCTTTTTTTTTCTGAAAACATCTCAAGGAAGCCTAATTCATGACAGTACTTGCTTGAGATCATTCCTATTAAATATCACAGAGACTTCCAGGACTACCAGATACTTGAGCTACAGGTGTAAGAAGACACAAGCAGCAAGCTCAGAACAAAAGTATTTTTTGTGCTTCCCCTAAACCTGAAAGTGGCAGTCCTAGGAAGTAGACATAAAGTTGGCCAGCCATGAAGGATTGACTCATTCTGCCTTTTTTCAAATGTTTGTGTTTTTGCTCATCATGAAAATTTCCATATTACTTTTGATCTTTAAAAATATTCCATAATGGAATGCAGAGATGACTCAATGACCTGTGCTCACTATGCAAGTGAGAGGACCTAAATTCAAATCCTGAGGAACCATGTCAATCTGGATGTAGCTGTGCACATCTGTAATTTCAGTTGTCCTATTGTGAGATGGAGGTGAAGACAGGAGGGTCCCTGGAGGGGCCAGCTTAGCTTATGTGGCAACACACAAAGAAAGGGAAACCCTATCTCTTTTAGAGGTCAACCTTTAGTTTCTGTCCTCACTTTCAATACATGCACATCCACACTTACACATACACACACATACACACACACACACACACACACACACACATCATACACACAATAAATTAAGTTTTCAAATATTTCATTAGTATTTAGATTAACTATCTGGACATTCCTTAACTTTTAACCCAAGACCATGTTTGCTCTGCTCATTCCCATCTCAGCTCTACTGAGCATCATAGCATCATTCCAAAGTCCCCCAACTACACAGACAGAATCTGTTTTTCCTTAAACTATATGGTAAAGTTTACCATGTAATTTGCTTGGTCCAATAGGATGAGACAGAAGAAGTAATGGTGCTTCACTCCCAAGATTAGGCTTTGATTTGGCTGCCACGAAGTCACTTTCTCCAAGACTTTTGTTACTGTGACCATGAGAAATGTCCTTTGGTCTCAGGGGAAGCTATATGGAACAGAGGATAAAAATAGGGAATGGAGCCACCCCAGTCAAGCCTTATCGAGCCAAGACATGGACCGTGAGCTTACTCCATCCCACCATTGAGGTTTTGTGGTTTCTTGATACTTAAAAATGTAGTACACATATCACCAACTGTTTCCCCTTGGCTAGGCTAGTGTGAGTTAATCATGGTAATCCCACAACCATTCACTCCGTCAATAACTGACTGGAGAATAGGAGTGTCTAGTCCCATTGGGGACTTCTAGACATACACACGCGCACATGCATACACACACACACACACACACACACAGAGAGAGAGAGAGAGAGAGAGAGAGAGAGAGAGAGAGAGAGAGAGAGAGAGAGACTTTTTCTTCGGAACTCTGCCAAATTCTCTCTCATTCTTTCTTGCTTCTTTGTGACTAAGAAAACTCTAAGCTCTGATGATCAATAGTGGCTGCCCAAAGGTCTCCAGAGTAGCTAGCCTCAGAAAGGCAGTCCACAGAAGCATACCAAGCTGTGCAACCATGAGAAACTGTGGCGGTGGCTTTAATCTGTGAAAAACAGCCTCTAGATTGTCACTAACACAATTTGCTGCACGTCTTTTTTTCTTTTATTTTTTTTTTGGCTTTTTGTTTGTTTGTTTTTTGAGACAGGGTTTCTCTGTGTAGCCCTCGCTGTCCTGGAACTCACTCTGTAGACCAGTCTGGCCTCGAACTCAGAAATCTGCCTGCCTCTGCCTCCCAAGTGCTGGGATTAAAGGCGTGCGCCACCACTGCCTGGCTTTGCTGCACATCTTGACCAGGTTAAGTTGATTTCTATTTCTTGCACTCAAAAGTGTTCTCAGCAGCTGACCTGGAATGTTAGAGCACTTCTAAACAGATTGGGACTCTTTATGTTCTTCCACGTGCCATGGATGAGCCTCTCAGTGACATAGATCACAGTCATTACCAAAAGTTCTACATCGCTTTCTTCTGGCCTCCCCCTACTGAGAGTCCCATATGGTTTCCTATATTCTTCAAGTTTTTTCCCTCTGTGGTGTACCCACACTTATATGAATAACCCCTTACTTCCCTCACCCCATGATATTTCTATCTCAGCATGAACAAGAGAAGGAATAATTGTGATGAATTACAGCATTTTTTTAATATGGTAAGGCAACATATATCTAACAAAAGTAACTTATTCATTTAGCAAATATTTAGTCAGCACCTACTTTCGTCCGAGTACTGTACGGTAGACAAACACTTGATAAGAAGATGCTGTATATACAAACTGTTCAAGAATCAATCTACAAAACATTGCCAATGATGTCTGGGTTAGAGGCAGCACTCAGACAAACTTTGAACTTTAGATTTTGAAGTTGATTCTAGAATGAGTGGAGACTTTGGGGTCTGTTGAAATAGAATTAATTTATTTTGCATGTAAGATGAAGATGAAGTTTATGAGGCCCAGGACAGGATGCCATGGAGTTAATACTGTTCTCCCAATGTTGAAACCCTAATTCCTAATCTGTTAGTACTTGGAGGTGGGACTTTGGAAATTTAGGTAAGGTCATAAGGATGGAACTCCATCGTAGATCAGTGCCCTTGTGAGAAGAAAGAGACACCAGAGCGCTTTGCCTCTGTGAGCTGAGATGTTTCTTAGAAACCAAATCCTCCTGCACCCGAACTTGGACTTCTCAGCCTCCGACGGCAGGAGGAGTAAGTTCTGAGGTTTTCTGTTCTTTTGGTTTTTTTTTTTTTTTAAGTGATTACAAAAGAGTCAGATTTGTGACATGTGTGTACATGCATAGTCATACATAAAAGAAAATAAGAGGCAGGCAGATTTCTGAGTTCGGGGCCAGCCTGGTCTACAGAGTGAGTTCCAGGACAGCCAGGGCTACACAGAGAAACCCTGTCTCGAAAAACCAAAAGAAAAAAGAAAGAAAGAAAGAAAGAAAATACAGCAAAGATTTAATGGAGGCTGAGTCTGGAGTGACAGGGTGCAAAACCTTCGTCTTAGTGTCCCTTCACACGCCTCCACCTCACCACTCCATCACTGGGTAAATAAGGGTACATAAGATGATGCCTTTCATACATCTAATTAATAAATCATTAGATAACACAATTACAATTACCGCAATTCCTTTCTTCTTTCAGTGGCCCTGGACTTTAGCATATTTATGCAAAATTACTGTGTAAGCCAGCAAGAGACAATTAAACAAAGGAAAGCAGGGGCTTTTTTTTTTTCCCATTAATTTATTTATGTATTCACTTTCATCCCGGTTGCTGCCCCCTTCCTCCTGGTCCCCACACACACTCCCTCCTCCATCCTCCCTTCACCCCAGTATCACCCCACTCTGGCACATCAAGTCACTGCAGGACTAGGCACATCCTCTCCCACTGAGACCAGCCAAGGCAGCCCAGTTAGGGGAACAGGATCCACAGGCAGGCAACAGCTTTAGGGGCAGCCTGCGCTCTAGTTGTTAAGAGACCCACATAAAGACCAAGCTGCACTTCTACTGCATGTCTGCAGGGGCCTAGGTCCAGCCATGTATTATGGTCTTTGCTTGGTGATTAAGTAAGTCTCTGGGGATTAAGTAAGTCTCTGGGAACCTCCAAGGTAAGTTAGTTAGTTGTTAGTTAGTTAGTTAGTTAGTTAGTTGACCCTGTTGGTCTTCCTGTGGAGATCTTATCCTCTCCAGGGTTCTCAAAAGTTTTTTTAAGGAACCAGAAAACCATCTTTATATAGAATTGCCTCTCTTCATGTCAGATCTGAAGTTTGGAAAAGAACTCTGGAAGATTGTTTCTAGAGACCATGCCTTTTTTTGATCCCCACAAAAAATCTGGGTTCACTTCAAAGAAAAGCAAAAGAGAGAGGAATGGGGGCTGGGGGAATGGAATGCCATGAAGCCCTTTCTGTGGCCATTAAAGAGCCAGGGTGACTAATGCCCTCCACCCCAGTGCACAGGGAGCACCCAGCTTCCCCTTAACTCTCTGAGCGGCCTGTCTGTAAAAACCCACATGGAGCTGCACAGTGTCCACAAATGCTAAGGGGAAATGCACATTTTAAAAGAAAAAGAGAAATGAGAGGAGAAGAAACATGTTACCACACTGATCTCCAGACATGGACATTGCTTGTTCTCTAAAATGGAATATGGTCGTCTCCTCTCAAAGAGCCGGCCCATGATTCCAGCAAGAATGTTTGAGGGGATTGGAGTGACCAAAATCAATCCGAAACAGAAGACTGAAATGTTCCACTTGAACAGGGAGCCCCAGCTGCTTGTAATCGTTAGTGTAAACTGTATTAATTTAATCTTAACCTCCAATGAAACTTGTTTATACTTAGCATTGTGTTTGACTCTCATAACTATTTATATAGTGGCAGAGACAAATCCTTTTATTCTCTATGCAAAAAAGTGACCTATGCAGATGGGGTTAAGATGCAAGCCTAACTTCTATATAATCAGGGATTCTTAATTAAATAAGCTATATTAATTATGTTAATGAGATATAGAAAACACTCCATTCCCATCATTGTTAATATATTTACTGAACTACAAAAAATTTGATTACTCTGGGGAAAAGTTTTTGTACATTGGAAGACACCCAGTATACTTCCCACAACCCAAGGATATTCACCCCAAACCCATGAATATTCCAAAAATATTGGATGATTGACATGCACTTGATCTTAATAAAGAACAGACATCTTTAGAAAATTATAGCCTTTATATTAAATTTTTCATTACTCTTTCCTTTACTTGAAATTTACCTCCATGCTACTGAAGAATTGTATCCTAGGAATTTTTTTTTTAAGTCTCTCAAATATCAGAGAATTTGAGGTCAAAAACTCCAAAAGGTAGTAATTTCTCTCTCCTTTGAATCAAGTCAGTATAAATTAATTTGGACCATAGTTTTAAAGAAAAGCAATCTGATTCCAAATATTTCATGTGTAAAAATGAAGAAGAAACAGAATAGAGCTAGAAACCACATGGCCATCTAAAATTTTTCCTGCTAAGAAAATTGCCACAGTCTAAGTGGTTTGCAGCTGAAAAACAAGTTGAGTTGGTCTCAATAAAGTCCAATCCTCCTCTCAGTAGATGTTGTCTATGGCTGTGAGGTGGAGTTCTGGACAGCTAGGAGCCATGCCACAGTCAGTGAAAAGTTCCCCTGATGGTTCCAACACTCAGGACCATAGAGTCCGCAAGCAACGACTATCCGTGAATTTTTCACATTTTTACTGGATAACATTTGCACTAAAATCTTCCTCTCCTTCAGGTGCTGGGAAGCATGATAACCTGGACTCAGATGAGAGTAAACTCTGCTACCAGATGGAAATGGAGGGGAAAAAAAAACTATGGAGCGATGGTTCTCAACTTGTAGGTTGTAACCCTTTGGAGGATGAATGACCCTTTCACAGGGGTCACCTAAGACTATCAAAAATATAGATATTTATATTATGACTCATAACAGTAGCAAAATTGCAGTTATGAAGCAGTAACAGAAATAATTTTATGGTTGGGGGTCACCACAACATGAGAAGCTGTATTGAAAGTTCGCCGCATTACTTGGGAACCACCGCTCTAGAGAATAGGTTCTATATCTCTTTCATACGACTCTGCTCTCTCCTCACTGAAAAAAAAAATCACAGAATATATACAAAAGGCAACAGATATGCTTAGTCCACTGGACCTTCAAGAAACTTCCAGACGAGGCCATTCAGTGTGACCCATGAGCCTCTAACCTCAGAATTTTCTAGAGAAGGCTAGTAATAATAGTTTCTGTTGCTATGACAAAATACCTGAGGGAAATCAACTTATAGGGGGAAAGGTTGGTATTGGCTCTGGCTTCAGAAGTTTCATTCTATTGCTGTGATAAAACACTCTGACCAAAACCAACCTGGAGGAACAATGGGTTTATGTCAGTGTACAGATTACAGGCCATCATAAAGAGCAGTCAAGGCAGAAATTCAAGCAGGAACTTGCAGCAGACACCACGGAAGAGTGATACTTACTGCCTTGCTTGCAACCCTTTGCTTTTTATATAGCCCACAACTGCCTGCCCAGGATGCCACCAAGAATGGGCTGGGCCCTCCCTCCGGCATCAATTAACAATCAAGAAAGTCCCCCATAGACATGCACATAGGCTAAACTAATCGTTGTAATCCCTCAACTGAGACTCCCTTCTCAGGCAACTCTAGCCTGCATCAAGGTTGACAGTTAAAGCTGACTAATGTCCAGAGCCTGGTTGTTGATAATAGAGATCCAGCAGATCCTTCTCAGTAAGGATTTCTGGTGGCAGGGCCTTGGAATCTGCATTTTAGCAGCTGTTTGATATTTGGGTAGACAGAATCTCACAGCTACCAGAGGAGTGAGGCAGTGGACAGGGGAGGGGGAGTTCAAGCAATCCATCCCATACTCCTCTGCTCTAATAAAGAGAGCAGTCTAGGTAGCATTGAGGCAGCCATGTTGGTCATGCTAACTTTGCCCTGCCTGGTCCTGGGATTGCCCCTCCTCCAACTAATATCATACAGGGTCTCGGTGTACATTGACTGAAAAGAGAAGGTCTCTATACCAACAATGTTCTGGCTAACATTTAACAGTGGGCTCTCCAGGGAAAACAAACCTCTGGCACATAGCAAGCACTTGCCAATTTCTACAGTGTAAATACTCCCACTGTGGCTACACTTAAACCACTCAACATGAGCTCACTGAATATGAATTTGTGAACATATAGGCTTACGATGGTTCTCACAAGCTAGTGAGAGCCAGCTCTAGCATACAACTATACACACACACACACACACACACACACACACACACACACACATGTGCACGCACGCACGCACACATGCACACACAACACAGCCATCCCTACCACCACCACCTCATACCATACATTTCCCACGTAAGTACTCATCAGTCTTGTACAGTTTTTCATCTTGCATACCTATACACAGTAGGGACAGTGTCTTTCCTGTCTGTAACTGAGCATATGACTGTTCTCCACTGCCTACGTATTTAGTTCAGAGGTATGAGTCTTTATGTAAAAGGTACTATTTTCCCCTAATTAAGTCAGGCTTTGCCACAGAAAACATTAACCACAGTGAACCTATCTTGTTTTTTTTTTATCTGACTACAATTGCTATATGCTTACACAGGGAATATGCAGATTAACCATATACACTCAATAGGTGTTGATGGCCTAATTTTCAGAACATGTATACCTCATGTGACATGGTAAAGAGGAATTAAGGTCACAAGTGAAAGCAAGGCTGCTAATATCTGACTGTAAGATAAAGAGGTTATCCTGACTGTGTGGGTGGGAGCAGCCTTATCACAAAAAGTCCTTACATGAGGACAAGAGGACAGAAGAGTCTGTGTCCATCTAATGTGACTGAGGTCCATTGCCAGTTTTCAAGATGGAGTAAAGGCCCTGGCCAAAGTATCAAAGACAGGCAATAGACACTGGAAGTAATGGAGACACAGACTCTCCCTACAATGCTAAAAAGAAACCCAGTACCATAGGCACATTGGTTTTAGCCCAGTGAGATCTATTTTGGACTCTGACTTCCAAAACTGGAGAATAATAAGCTTGTGTACATGGAAGTATACCACCGCCTTTGACAGAAGCAACTGGATTCTGATACACTTTGTTTTCAGAAAGAAACTTTAGCAAAGCAAAACCAAGAAAATGTATAACTAGAAAGCCATAAATATCCCTAGAAATGTT
>JADRCD010232769.1:12091-27048 GCA_019843815.1 Montemys delectorum
GGAAATATTTACACTTTATAAATCACCCAACGATTTGTTAACAACATACGAACATACCTACTTCCTTCTCAGTCTTTGCCAAGAGAAAATCTGAAGGCTTTCAAATGAGACCCTAGGACAGGCTACATTTGCTCTGATGAGGCAACATTGGGTCATAAAGTGTGGCACCAGATGGTTTTCTAATATGCTTCCAGGTACATATAAAGGGACAGATAACTGACCCAGGACCCACCTCTTCAGGACAGGCTCCAGGGTCATCCCGTTTGCCTGAAGGTACTAGATCCAGTACAGCTTTATCGATTGGTCTTAAACTCAAGATCTGAGTTTTTAGAGAAGCGGGAGAGCAGTCGGGTTTCCCAGAGATGCTGTTTGGAGTCTGAATATGTACCAAGACATCTTAGCTGGCATTTAATCAACTAATTAAAAAAAAAATACATTTGGGGGTTTTCATTTGCAAGTGGTCATCAATTGGAGATTGGTTCTGGATTAGGGATGGGAGCAGGTGTCCGCTGTTTTTTTCAGCTGTAGGACTCTATCGGTTGCAAACCTGTGCAGGCCTTGAACATGCTGCCTCAGTCTCTGTGAGTTCAGGTGTGTGTTGATCCCGTTGACTCCGAAGGCCTTATTCTCCTGGTGTCCTCCATCCCCTCTGGCTCTTACGCTCTTTCTGCCTCCTCTTCAGCAGAGTTCCCTGAACCCTGAGGGAAGAGATTTGTTGGATCCCTTTTACAGCTAAGTATTCTGAGGTCTCTCACTCTACATGATGCCTGGCTGGCAGGGGAATCTCTGTATTTCTTCCCATCTGTCACCGGAGGAAGTTTTCCTGATGACGGCTGAGCAAGGCACTGATCTATGAGCATCTCGGAATGTCATTAAGAGTCATTTAATTGTTATGTGGGTTTTCTGCTTGTTTTTTCTTTTTGATAATAGTCCACTGTATATATATATGTTCCATATTTTCTTTACCCACTCATCTGCAGGGGAACAGCTAAGTTGTTTCCAATTTCTGGATATTATGACAAGAGCAGCAATAAATATGACTGAGCGTGGGTTTCAGTGATAGGATGAAGCATCCTTTGAATATATGCCCAAGAGTGTATAGCTGGATCTTGAAGTAGATCAAGACCTTCCTCGGGAACCAACTTCCTAAGGAACCACGACACCGGTTTCCATAGCATCTGAATAAGTTCGCACTCCCCCCAGCAATGGATGGGTGTGTCCCTAACTCTACATCCTTACCAGTATGATCTGTCACTGGTTTTATTGGTCTTAGCCATCTTGATTGGTGTAAGACGAAATCTCAGAGTAGTTTTGATTTGCATTTTGATCATTAAGGAGGTTGAACATTTTTTTTTTTGAAGGATTTAGTTTCCCTGTGGAAACAAATTACTCTTAAGGGCAGGTTACAAGGCCAGCAGAGAAAACAACTCAACGTCTTTGAAGGGAGTAGAAGAATTTTAGCAGAACCATTGTATCAGGCAAGAGTGGTAGCACCTGTGCTTTAAAGTAGGCTTTTGACAGTCATTGTTATCTGAGATTTTAGGGGAGGGGGTTATTCCCTTGAAGGATTCCCAAAGCCTTTGCATTATTCAGACATGCCTGGCAAACCAGGAAGTCTCCTAGGGCTGAAAACCGGTTAGGCCTTTCAAGACAACTCTAGGTCAGATAAGAAGTTTTCGTATGTGGGAGATGACTTACATCTTTAGGTGACTTTGCGAAATGATAGAGCTTCTAGGAGGCTGTCAGGATTCGGTCCTCCAGGGCCGATGCCTCTGCTGCTAAGAAGCCTAAATCCATCTTGCAGTGGCTCTCTCCAATCGAGCAGCCAATCAACTAATCAATCCTCCCTCATCACCCAGAACAGTGACAGGAGGTTCCTTGCTGCCCACTGTCATATTAAGGCGTCTCCTTTCCTTCTGTTTGTTTTGTCCAATTCTGATGTGCTAGTTTTTGTTTCATAATATCATATCCTATTACAATTTCTTAGAAGCCTGTTTGTTTTCTAATGAGACTCAGAAAGGGGGTAAATCAGGATGGGAGGGGAATAGGGAGGAGCTGGGAGGAGGAAAGGGAGAGGAAACTGTAATCAGGCTATATTACGTGAGGAAAAAATATTTTCTATAAAAGGGGGGAAAAGTAAAGTTGGGGACTGGAAGCTGGCTCAACTGTTAAGTGTGAAAATCTGAGTTCAACTCCAGAACCCATACGGAAAGCTGGGCATGACGGAATGTGCTTGAACCAGCTCTAGGGAGATGGAGATGAGTGGACCCCTGAACTTCCTGGATAGCCAGGCTAGACTGCTTGGTGAACCCCAGACCAATGTTAGACATTTGATCTCACAAAAACCAAGTGGGGCTGAAGAGATGGCTAGGTGGTTAAGAGCATTTTCTGCTCTTCCAGAGGCTCTGTTCTGTTTCCAAGACCTACTTCAGACAGCTCGTAACTACCAATGTCCCCAGTTCCAGGAGAGCCAAAGCCTCCGAGAGCACCCACAAACACGTGGTAGACACACACAGATAAATTTTAAAAATAAAAATTTAAGACACAAAAGCGAAACAAAACAAAAAAAACCAAAGTTGACAGTGACTGAAGACAACACCCAAGCTTGACATATACTCACACATACACACATACATATAAACACACATATTCACACACTCACACACACACATTCACTCACACATATATACATATTCATACATATACATACACCCTCACACACATTCATACACACACATATTTATGTACAGAAACATATACATTCACTCACTCACACACAAACTCACACATATATACACATACCACACATATACATATATATTCTCACACGTACACATTCCCATACTCACAAAGCACATATTAATACAGACATACACACACACATACACACACATATGTATACACATGTATGTGTCAATTTTTCAAGTAAGATATATTTTTTTCCTTATTCTTATTTTTTCCTTCACCTCTTAGGAAAAAGCATATAGTACAAACTTTCTTTTTGAAAACTGCAAAGACCAAAAAAAAAAAAAAATTAGCTGGGTGGTGGTGGCACATGCCTTTAATCCCAGCACTTGGGAGGCAGAGGCAGGCGGATTTCTGAATTTGAGGCCAACCTGGTCTACAGAGTGAGTTCCAGGGCAGCCAGGAATACACAGAGAAACCCTGTCTCAAAGAAAAAAAAAGAAAAGGAAAATAAAGAAAGAAAACCACAAAGAAAAAAAAAAAACACAACTGCCCCTGTACACATTATGGAGTGATACTTCTATAGATATGATGTTGACTGAAAGAGGCCTGACTCAAAAGAGTGAATGTGGTATTCTCATGCACGCAATAATCAAAAACAAGTAAAACTCGTTTATAGTGACAAGCCAGAGCAGTCTCAGCCTGCAAAGATGCTTGGGGGGTGGAGTAACATCCCACAAGCTGACAGGAGATGAGACGGAGACGTAGGAGCTCTCCAGGAAGCGCACATCTACCCTCTGGATCCCAGTAGCAGCTGCACGGTATAACACTACGGGGAACATGCACTGATCTTGGTTCAAGTCTTGGGAACTTCTTATATGTATGTTATCCCTTGCTTAAAATCTTTGTTTCTGAAGTTACATGCATAATTCCAAAGGACCTTGTAAAGGACAATGTATTCCTACTTGTTATAATTATGAAATACTTAAGAGTTAGACAAGTAGAGGCTATGGTATATTTGGATTAATAAAGTTGAAAACCTGGTATTTGTCTCATCTGTTGGGTTTTATCTTGTTAGTGCTGGGGACCACTCACAGGCAAGAACTCTATCCCAAGCTATAGCCCAAACCCCTCATGTTTATGGCTCCAAGCTTAGATTTTCCATTAAAAAGCTCAATTGCCCTTTCTCATTTACTTTACCTGACAGGGAAAGACAAGGTGAGACCAAAGCTTTTCAAAGAGTGAGCATATTTTGATTCTCCACTGATTTTGTTTATAGAAAGGGAACCCGTGCCTTTAATCCCAGCATTCTGAAGTCAGAGCTGTAAGGATCTCTGTGATCCTCACCCTAGACTACATAACAAGTTCAAAGCCATCAAGAGATAAGGAGTGAGGGACTAGCTCGATACTAACAAATAGAAATTCAAAATCTGTGCTGACATTTAAAATTTTCCAGTGTCCTCTTTGCTGTGTAAAGGTGTCCCACAGCTTCATTTCCCCTTTATAAAGGAAAAATGAAGTCGTCTACAGAAGCAATCTGGGAAGTAGGCTGCGACACGAGAAACAGTTTTGTAATTGTCATGTTGAAGAGTTTAAAGGAGAGGATGTAAATTAAACTACATCTCTACTGGTACTGGGACAGAAGGAGGCCCAATACTTTCATTTTTAAAGATGAAAGCTATTTTTACAAGCATGTATTTTCCACAGCATACTTTATACCAACAATTCTGGGGTTTCTATTAAACAGAAAAACAAATTTTAAGTCTGGCAACCACAAAGATGAACGGAAGCAAAGTCTCCCTAAGCGTGACAGACTTTAAGCAACAGCAGCGTGGTAGGGGAATACCCAGCGAGCAAGAGCATTGTTCAAGGCCAGGGTTGCATTGAATGATATCTGACTGTTGATGGGGGAAAAGGGGGGAAAGAGAAAGGAGAGACTGAGTCTCCTCAGGGAACAGTGGAGCCACCTGACCCTGTTATGACTCAGTGGCTACAGCTTTCGTGATTCCATGGGTCAAGCCCAGCCCTTTCTTGCATGCACAATTTTCCAGCTTTTTTCTCTGTGTATAGGAAAAAAAACAAAAACAAAAACATCAGCATCCCTAGAGAAGATCCGGATACTGACTGCACAGACCCACCCCAGTTTGAACGAAGGAGTCTTGTCTTTAAGCAGCTGGGACTTTGTCTGTCGGTGGCCATTAAATGCAATATTGGATACACGTCTACAACAATTCCTATTCCTTGGAAAAAATTCCTCTTTGCCAGGCCATTGTGAACTGAAATCGCCAACCTGGTGGAAACCTAAACTGTGCATTTTAAACAGGATGTTTCAAATATTATAAGCAAAGAATATTATTGGACCCTTGATGGTGGCCACACTCATATAGGAAACATCAAAATCAACAATGACAAGATCTGCCTCTCTCCATAAAAATTCCAGATGCTTTGGATTGTTACCTAGCAAAATAAATCCCAGGATAAGGGAGGGGTCCTTGAGAAGACTGTTCTTCGGCTAAATAAGACTCTTCACTATTTAGGGAAAACAACCAGACATCAAGAAGCAGCAAGTCTAGGACATATAGAAATGGCTCAATGTGTAAGAACATGAGCTACACAAGCATGGAGACCTGGGTTCAAATCCCTGTCATCCGCTAATAAAAAGCTGGGCATAGCCTAGCATGCTCCTACAACCCTGCTGTCATGATGAACAGAGACGGACTCTGACTTGCTAGCCCCCAGTCTAGGTCCAAGTTTAGTCACAGACTCCATCTCAATGGGACAAGATGGAGGAATGGTAGAATGGGACACCAATATCCTTCTTGTCTGGCTTCTGTATGAACATGTGTACACCCATGCACACATACATACATGGAGCAAATCCACCTCACTGCCCACCATCCTCATCAACCTTAGCTCCTTCCATGACCAGCTTTGAACCACACATTAAGTTCAAGTGGACAAAATAAATGAATTTCATATTTAAATGTCTCAAGTCTTTTGCTTTTAATTCAATGTTCTTTTGTGGAAAAGAGTTCAACTGACACACTTTAAGAATGTCTTTTTCTCCTGAATTCGGGCAAAGCACAAATACTAAGAAGGTCTGATAATGTCCGAGCTGAACAGCCCCTTGTCAGGGCTGCTAAAATACTGCCGCTTGTTAGGAGCAGTGAGTCACTTTATGGTTAGCACAGAAAACCAGATAGTTTTCATTAGAAATAAATCAGTAGTTATCCATATCAAAACAATTTTTTTTAACCTAAATTTAACAAATTCCCATTACTACGCAGACAAAGAAACCTCAATTTAATTTGGCAGCCAACCCTGCACAAAATGTTATGGTAGTATGTACTATCTTCGTGCCAAGCTCGATCAGCCACCACCCTGGAGGAATTTCCAGTGCGAACAACGTGTAAGAGAGGTAAGTTGGGAAAACTGGCAAAGGCTTCGAGGAGAAAAATACCATGTCAAGTCACCAGAAATGGCTGCTGGGATGTCATCAGGTGGAGATGGACAGAACATTTCAGATGAATGGCACCCATCGACAAAGTTTCTCCAGGGGTTGAAAAACAGCTTCCCGGGCTGGCAAGATGGCTCAGCGGGTAAGAGCACTGACTGCTCTTCCAAAGGTCCTGAATTCGGATCCCACAACCACGTGGTGGCTCACAACCACCCGTAATGAGATCTGACGCCCTCTTCTGGTGCGTCTGAAGACAGCTGCAGTAAATTACGCTGAAGAGGGGCGGGATTGAGCAGGGCCAGGAGAGGTCCTGAGTTCAACAGCAGCCACACACATGATGGCTCACGGCCATCTGTATAGCTACAGTGTACTCATACCCATAAAATAAATAAAAATAAATCTTAGAAAAAAGAAAAACAGCTTCCCTCCCCCACCCTGCAAATACAAATTAACTTAATAGGGTTTTTAGTTTCTACAACCCAAGAGCTCAATTTCCCTAAAATTAATAGGTATGAGGGGGTAGGCCAGCAGCTGGCACACTAGAGTCACCCAAGCAGTCCGAGGCGAGCCTGCCTCCCAGGAGGATCCCTCTTATAGGCTGGTTGGTAGGCCGTCATTCTGGGGCAGCAGATCTCCTCTCCACTTTGGAAACTGGAGAGTCTGGCAGTATTGCCTCTCCTTTCCAGGGCATCCTCCCAGCCCGCCTGCTGCCAGCTTCAACAGAGGCTGCAAGAGAGTGAGTCTCGGGGTAGACTGAAAAGGTGCCTGCACTCGGGCTTGCCAGGTGGATTAGAACACAAAAGGCAGCATTCTGGAGAATGACCTCCATGTCAGACCTGGAGACCCAGAAACTTCTGGATCTCACCGTGAGGTACAACTCAAACGCATCCCTGTTGGTTGCTGGGAATAACTCCTACCTTAAAGTGAAATACTGTCTTTTTCTCACTTTCCAAGGTTCAGGGTACAAGAACCTCGACAGAAGTATTGTTTCAAAGCCCCCAAGACTAAACTCAGTGAGAGCTTTGACCCTAAAATGACCAATAAATAACTAGTGGCTATTTGTGCCTAATATAAGGAATAAGCCCTCCTGGCCTTTGCTACCGAGCTGGAGCACCGGGACCCCTGCGGGGACCCTAACACGTATCACATTAGCACCTAAGGCACATCCCCTAACACAAGGCAATACATGGCAGAAAACAGCAAGGGGCAAGGGACTGTGAAGGATAAGCGGCCTGGCTTCAGAGCTGAACGCTAGTGACTAAGAAGCAAGTGCGAGCTACCGCAGGAAAAAGATAGATGGGCCAAGGTGGAGCAGTCCATTTGTTTCCTTTAGGTCACTTTTGACCAAACATTTTTTCGTTCCTGCTAGTTGGAGTCACTTGGGAGTTTACGACCTTTATCGGTGCTTAGAATCGTAGCACATCTAAATCTGATTAAGACAAACACTGAGTTGGAGCCTGAAAGTGCACAGTGTGGGGGAAATACTGCATTGACTCATTTGAAATGATTCTGGAAAAATGCATTTTAAATGACAAGGGTTCAGAAGCCATGTTTTTTAAAGCACAGCAGTTTCCAAGGTTTACAATTTTGTGGGTCTCTAATGGCGAAGACCCTACATAGCAAAGCCAGCCTCGCCAGCGCTCTCTTTTACAATGCCTTTGGAATTTGGTTGAGGTTAAAGATATTTCCATAACGTAAGTCTACACCTTCGCTCTCTTCCAGCATCTGAGCATCACTGTTAGTGCGACTGCTTCTCTCTTATTTTGCTGTGGCCTCTCTCGGCTTCCCACAATTGGGATAGAGTTTCCTATCCACAGGAATGGAAATAATAACCAATAGCTCGCTTTCGTCTTCCGTGGTCTGTGTTTGTGTTTTCACTCCCGCTTTTTTAAGCTTCCTCAGCCCCTCCATCTTCCCTCCAACCACTCACCCTCTTTCAAGCACGGTTCCAACCAGCATCATTCCTGAAAGTGAAGTTTTATGGAAACAAGAAAAAGAGAGAGAGAGAGAGAGAGAGAGAGAGAGAGAGAGAGAGAGAGAGAGAGAGAGAGAGAATAAGAAGGACTGTATTGCAGAGCTCTGAACTTAGACTCAAGAGGCTGAGATTCAACTCGAACTCCCCAAGCCGCACACAGAAGCCTACAATAGCTCCCTGATGCCTATATAAGGTAGGGACTCCTTAGCCTGGAATCCCAAGTTTTCCACAATCTGAAACTGACCCACATCAGTCACCCACCACAGGTCCCACATAAATTCTCTTCTCTGGCCAACTGGGAGGTTGCCCCTAAGCAAGTCACACTAACTAGTTCCTACTTTGCTGTGTGTCCTGCTTGACTACAGTTCTGTCCATGTCTTCCCCTCTGTCATACTATTGGTCTGAGGCCAATCCCTGAGTGTTACCTTGAGTGACCACATGACATATCAGAAACAAGGTCATGACCCCAGTTAAGTGATATCTGCTTTCAGATGACGTCATCTTACGAGTTAAGTTCAGAAATAAAGATAATAGTGGTCAGCCTCTGGTGTTCATTAAATATGAAAGAGGGGAATGGTCAGACCCATGTGCAAAAAGGATAATTAAGATACAGAGATAAATTCGTGATTGGTTTGTATGACATCTAGAGAAAAGAATTCTCAAGGAGAGCATATTGACTGAATGGCTATGTCATTGTCCAGCTGAGAGAGAATCCAGGCATTCTAATCTAACTGGTAGACTGCTCCCTTAGAGGACATGAATGTCACACTATCATAACCCTATCGCTTTTCCGGTTTTCATACACATTGAAGACCCATCAGTCATGACTGGCTCTTTCAGTAGACTGGACCACAGAGTGAGAGAAAGGGTACCAGGAGCATGAGCATCCCAAACCCACAGCATCAAAGCCAGGGATGTGACTAGGACTACTCTCAATACTTCTCTGCTGTGAACTGGTTTTGTCTGAGCTCATTGCCAAGAACCTGGCCAACCAGGCACATTGAACAAACTGAGTTTATAAAACCAATAAGCTAAGTGTCAGAATACACGTGTGACTCTTGTAAAGACTCTCTTTGAAATAAACCTCCTATGGAAGGCCATCCCAAAGGCCAGGGGTCTCTGCTTCAATCTCCACAACCATGACTCAAGTTCATCTTCACCAGCAAAGGTATGGTGAGGAATGAAAGAGAACCCATACCTATTATCTTGGCAGAACTGGGAGACAAAAAATAAATGTTAACTGGTTATTCATAAATCTCCAATGCAGAAAAAGAACACCCAGTTCCCAAGACTGTGGAGACTCCAAAACATAGCCATGCCTGCCCCCCCTCCCCAAGATTAGGGAGCAAAGGAAAGGGTTTGGATCTTATTAAAATTTAGAAGACCAAGGAAGAAAAGAGAGAGTTCCTACAAAGCTGGATTTTTGTCAACAAAGAATGGGTGCCTGCAGCGGATGCTGGTATTTCTCATGAAATCTGATGATGTAGCTCTGTAAGGCATCCAACATAGACCTCGCATGCCCCACCTTCCTCTCCCTGCCATCCAGGCTCTTTCTGATACCCACTATGGGAAGGATCCAAGGACGGACACAAGCATTTGTGTCTGGCTTACCCCTGCATGGCAAAACAGAGGAGGAAACAAGGTCTGGAGCTAAGACATTTCTTATTAAACTCTGTGTTTCCATCTCTTTCTCATCCACTTCAGCATTAACGTCAAGAAGGCAGGGATTTTATTTCTTACCTGTATGTTACTAACGTCAAAATTTGTTCCACAAATGGTTTTTCTTTCCTTTTCTTTTCTTTTTATTTATTTTTTTTTTAAAAGAAAGTCCTGAAAATAGATATGGCAACTGGCGAATTCTACTTGGTGAGAATAAAGACAGGTAAGCTCTTTTTTTCATGTTAAAAAAAAAAAAAAAACCTCAAAAAAAAAAAAAAAAAAAAAAAAACTGCAGACCATCCTGTGACAGTTTGAATGTAAAATGTCCCTCCCAGGATTATAGGTTTGGATTCTTAGTTCTCAGCTCCCACACTATTTTGGAAGGTATGGAAACCTTAAGAGGTGTACTAAATAGAGAAAGTAGGTGAGAAGAGGCTAGCCTTGGAAGGTTATAACTACCCTCATCATATCTCAGCATGCTTCCGGTCTGCTTACCACTTGTCCCCACTACATTGATATTCTGCCTCACAATAGTACCAGAGACATGAAGTCCAGCATCCATGGACTGAGCCTTTTAAAGCCATGAGCCCAGATACATTTTTTTCAGTCTTAAATTGTTTGTCACGTGGAGTCAGGCTAACTAATATATACCCCCATAAGTTTTCCTCAAAGAAGTTAAGAATCTTGCCTCTTCAGAGTCTCCATTAAGGAAATGGGCTCTGGAGTATGACTGAGCTCACACACCTACTCAGTGTGTTCCTTACACACGTCTCTTAACCTATGAATCCACCATGTTCTCCCAAGGACAGGGATCCTTGTACAGAGGATTGTCACAGTGAGTGACCTACAAATGGCAGTGCATCCTTACTTTCCCCAAATCACTATTTCACCTCCCGACTGTGCACAATGTCAGTTTTTGTCTTCCTTAAAGACAGAGTGTGTTCTCCATGATGCCTCTACTCTGAGCATCTGCCACGGTTCTCTTTCACTGCCGAGAAGGTATTGGAAAGCTTGGAGGCTCCACGATTCTCTGACTACTTCTCACAAAGAACAGGAGACTCCTCAACTCTGACAAGCCCAAAGCGAGAGGAGGAAAATGTTTATGGTGAGTACTTCACCTCAAAAAGAATTTCCTGGTAGTGATTTGAGTGCCAGGATAGAATCACCCAGAGTGATTAGGAAGAAAGGAAGGAGGGAAGGAGGGGCAGCGAAGAAGGGAGGACTTTCCTTCTGCATTTAATATAAAATACATTTTATGTGTATTTTTTCCTTTCTTTTTTGTTTTTTTGTTTTGTTTTGTTTTGTTTTGTTTCTGTTTTGTTTTTCAAGACAGGGTTTCTCTAGCCCTGGCTGTCCTGGAACTTGCTTTGTAGACCAGAGTAGCCTATGAACTCTCAGAAATCTGCCTGCCTCTGCCTTCTAAATGCTGGGATTAAAGGTGTGTGCCTCCACACCCAGCTATGTAACTGCAACTTCTTAAATCAAGTTATCCATATTTTCTAACTCCTATAG
Source organism: Montemys delectorum (assembly GCA_019843815.1). Lineage (NCBI taxonomy): Eukaryota > Metazoa > Chordata > Mammalia > Rodentia > Muridae > Montemys > Montemys delectorum. The sequence goes on from JADRCD010232769.1 coordinate 23,380, forward strand.
AATAAACATGTACCAGAACCTTTAAAAGCTCAGTAGTAGTGGTTGTTTCCAAGTCCTAGAGTTACAAAATAAGTCAAATTTTTCCATCTAGGCTTCGCTTTCAGTACAGTTTTGTAGACTGAGCATGCTTCCAGGGGCTGCACTGACATATCCTTATCAACACACTCACTGTAAAGCCTTAGCAATGCCTTTAACCTCTTACATTTTGGATTCCTCATGCAAGAACAAAAAGGTGCTCAAGAATATTGGGTTATGCTGACTGTTGACCTTAAGGCCGACTTAGTCCACATGATGAATTCCAAGACAGCCAGGGCTACAAAATAGAGGTACCCTGTCTCAGAAAACAAACAAACAGAAAGGAATGTTGGTTGTTTAGTTAGTCAGTACTGACTGGCTATAAAATATAACACACTGTTTTGTTTAAGATGAACAAAATTTGAGTCATAGTATTTAAGTGCAAGCTATTTTCCTTGCTGTGAAAAAAATGATTTATTCTTTGCATATGTCATAAACATGAAAATTTTAGTAGTCTTAGGCCCTGAAAGTTAGGACTCACTTTGGATGACATGGAGAAAGAAGATATTCTTGGAGCATAATCACAGTTGCTATCATGTGCATACTATATAACTCTAAAGCATAAAGGATTCATTAAAATCTTACTCTGGGCCTGGAAAGGTAGCTCAGCAGTTAGGAGCACTGGGTATTCTTCCAGAGGGCCAAGGTTTAATTCCAGCACTTAGATAGTGATTTGCAACCATCTATAACACTAGTCCCTGGGGACCCAAAGCCTCCGTGGGTACCAAGCCTATGTGTGACACACACACATATACGCAAGCAAAACACCTGTACACGTAAAATTAAAATGAATAACTTTTGTAAGCTCACCATATTATTCTTTTTTTTTCCCATTTGACAGTAAGATACAGTTCACATAACAGATATTAATCTTTCCAGTGCAGAATTGTTCAAGTTCTGACAGGCATGGTGTTCTATAACCACCATGCCAATGGAATAAATAAAATTCAGACAGTAAAACAGCTCTGCCACCCTGATCAAACCCGTTCTGTTCCTTTGCAGTTCAACTTTCTCTCCAGCCCCAGCTCCTGGCACCTACTGATCAATCGTGTGTCTTCATCTCCCTTTTGCAAGATTATCCTGCCATTCACTGCATAAAAGAAAGCCTTACGGTGTATGGCATTTGCCTGCTGTCCCTGAGATGATGCATGAGGACGTTATTATGTCGCTCCATCTGTCAGTAACCCATTCCTTTTACTGCCGAGTCTAGGATTACCAGGCTATGTAAATGTATCAAATTTTGTTTACCCATTACCCAGGTGAAAGACATTTGGTTTGTTTCCAGTTTGGAGTGATTATGAATAAAGCTGCTATAAACATTCACACATGGGTTTTTGTGGGAACATGGGTGTCCATTTCACTTGAGTAAACACCCAGGAGAGGAGATCCTGGGTCACAAGTATATATACATTTAACTTCTTCTGAAGGACTGTACCCTTTGCACTCATAGAAGTAGATCAAAGTCCCAAATGCTCCCTGTCCTAGATAATGTTTGCAGAGGTCCACATGTGTTCACTTGATGGTATTTGAAATCCCCAAATGGTTAGTGATGTTAAACATCCTTTTTTATGGCTTTCTCTGCCATCCATATATCTCTTTAATGAAATAGCTTCTCATTCAGAAGTTTGGTCATTGAGTTTGGAGAGCTCTTTGTTCTATATACAAATCCTTTGTGTGTGTGTGTGTGTGTGTGTGTGTGTGTGTGTGTGTGTATGTACATGTATGTGATAGATAGATAGATAGATAGATAGATAGATAGATAGATAGATAGATATTATGGTCTAGAGTATGACTTTTTTCTTCATTCTCTTAAATCAAATTATTCTTTTTCAGTTGAAAAAAAAATGTATTTTAGTCATGGTGACTATAGTTAAAACAATACACTATACACTTGAAAACTGCTACCAGAAGAGGTTTCAGAGATTTTCACACATTTAACACACACAGAAAGAGATAATAAGAGTGGGAGAAAAGATATGTTAATTAATTTAGCCAGGCTACTATATATACATGAATGAACTCACAAGTTCCTGCTTTCCATAAAAATGTACAACTTTACCTGCTAATTAAACATATATATTTCAAAAGCAGTAGCCTGGGATCCAGACTGTAGCAACTCACCACAGACCCATGCCACCGCAGAACTTAGAGAGAACGTCTCCAGTGCACGTGTGGTCCATTTTCCAGATGCGCCTCTCAGTTTCTTTTCCTTCTGAATCCAGAGGAACCACATGGCACTGAGACACTACATTCAGCTTCAGAAAGAGCGCTCCAGGAGATGTGCATGTGTGAAGAGGGTGTGAAGGAGATACTGGCCAAGCCAGGTCTTGAAGAAAGAGGCATACCACTGACAGTGTGTCTGCTGCTGCAAAGAACAGAACTGTCAGAGGACCATGGATGGCATAATAATGATAGCATTGGATTTGCCATGCTATGTTCCCCCCAACCCCATATGCCTTGTATTATGTTTTAACAACAGTTAGGTAGAGGGTATTATCAAAAACATCAACATCGCACAGTTTTAAAAAACTATTCTGGTTTCATTCCATTATGGTAACAACCGCCATGACCACTGGCAACTTAGGAAAAGGTTTATTTCTTCTTATAGGTTACAGTTTATTATTGGGGGAGATCATGACAGAAACTTAAAAACAGAAACCATGGAGGAAGGCTGCTTGTTGGCTTGTTCACACAGTCACTCACCCACTCATTCACTCACCCAATTACAGGCCCATGCTCAGCTTTCTCATGCAGCCCAGAACCACCAGCATAGGGATGGTGCTGCCCACAGTGGGCCCTCTTACACCACTTAATCTCCCATGGTTATGTTCACAGGCTCATCTGATCTAGACAATCTCTCAACAGACATTCACTTCTCTGCTAACTCTGGGCTATGTCAAGTTGATGGTTAAAGCTAACTGGGATAGGAGGCCTATCATACAGAACATAAAGAAAATAATGAACAGGGATTCTGTTTAAGGATGTGAATGATGTCATTGGTGTGCCAGGAAAGGTAGAGAGCCAGCTCCCCTCTATTAGGTCATCCAAGGATACAGGTCCTATCTATCCTGTGGCTCTCCCATCCTCATGTGCTCAGTAAAGCTAACTCACCAGCACTTTATTTGAATTTCTCCCCAAGGGAAAAGAGGAAGGAAGCATAAGTCATTTCCTTCTATTGGGCATGACCCAGAAGTCACTAATGTCCTTAGGGCCAGATCTTAATCACTTATCCACAGCCAAGGCTAGGACGGTTTTAGTTGGGCAGTTGTAAACTACTTAAATCACTAGCCAGCAATGGCAGTCCATCATGGATGGGAATCGAGGGTATTTTAACTAAAACCACATCTTCTGCCAGGGATGAAGGTGTGCACCTGCAATCCCAGCCCTCAAAATTTTGAGGCGGGAGCATGTCAGGTTCCAAACGAGATCGTCTTAGTTATGGAGAACCAACAACTCCAGCTACCTTTTGCAAACTACAGAACACTTTGCCCACAGTTGCTTCTGAGGGACTGTGAGTTAACTGAGACTGAATGAGACCTGCCCTTGCCCTAGAAAAGCCAGCGCTGAGGGTGACGAAATAATCCTGTCAGTTGG
>JADRCD010232770.1:0-10829 GCA_019843815.1 Montemys delectorum
GACAACTAGAGCTACACAGTGAGACCCTGTCTCAAAAATCAAAAACCAAGCAACCAAGCAACCGATCACACTAAAAAGATAGAAGTTTCCCAGGGTGTCGAACAAAGGAACCCCTGCTCTGAATCCAAAACTCTGTTCTTAACGTCCTTATTTTTTTTTCTTTTGCTTCAGAATAGGGTAAGAAATTAGGTCATGATACAAAAGTTAGAGAGACCCAGGGATTTCCTCATCCTCATGTTCTTTGCAGGAGAGGCCTTGCTGCAAAAATCTGTCTCCTATTAAAGTCTTGCAGACAGTGTACATGTGGTAGGAGTGACTTCCTCTGTGAATTCAACATGGCAGGTGACAGACTCTTGCCTCTCTGAACCACATCTCCAGAATGGCTGTACAAAGTTGTGTAGCTAAAGCAATAACTCAATATGTAAAGAAGGCAGAGATGTAGGGGTCTTGTCAAAAATATGACATTTTAGAAAAATGGTTTCCTGGAGCTCTCAGAGGGAATCCAAGGCCAAAATCAAGGATTCAGATTCAGAAACGTATTAAGAGAAGGGATCAGTGCAAGAAGTAGTCTGTTCTCCCTCTCTTCCTCCTTTCTTTCTTTGTCTCCCCTCCCCTCTGCCTCCTTCTTTTTTTCTTTTTTCTTTCTCCCTTTCCCTCCCTCACTCCCTCTCTGCCTTCCTTTCCCTCCCTTCCTCCCTCTCTCCTTTCCTTTCCCTCCCTCCCTCCCTCCCTCTCTCCCTTCCTTTTCCTCCTCCCTCCCTCCCTCTCTCCCTTCCTTTCCCTCCCTCCCTTCTTTCCTTCCTTCCACTATGTAGCCCAAGACATATCAAGCTCACTTACTCTACTGTCTCAGTCTTCCAGCAGCTGGGCCTGTAGGGGTGCACCACCATGCCTTTGAAGGAATGGTTTCTTTAAAATACTTCTTAAATTAGAAAAAAAACCATTTTTTTTCTTGTTTCTTGTGAGTATTTTTTGAGGCGATTGAGAGATCATAAATATCATATGATTGTAAAGCTAAGGCCTCAGGGACTATCTGAAATGTATATAAACCTTCTCCCTAACCCCTCCCAGATCTAACCAACCTCCCCACCTCTTCCACTTCCTTCTATCCTTGTGTCTTTTTTTTTTTTCAAATAATTTGCTAAGTCCAGTTTGTGCTACTCATATATCCAAGACTGAGGGGCTATCTTTGGAACATGGGGTTTATGTTCTTAAAGAAAACTGATTCTCCTTTCCCTAGGACTCAACAGCTTTTCAGTTAGAATGGGGACTTATGTTTCTTTCCCTACTCACAATGGGATGTTGACTGTCTTGATCTTGTGCAGGCAACCACGGGCGCTGTGAGTTTTTTCTTTAGTACAGTGGTTCTGTCATATCCAGAAGACACCATTTCTCTTTTGCCCTGACTCGAGCTCTTTCATTGCTTTCACCCTGTCTTCTGCAATAGTCTCTGTGGGTTTAGGAAAGGGTTGTGATAGAGATGTTCCCCTTATGGCTGAGCACTCCAGAAACTTATTTTCTGAATCTTGTCAACAGTTTCTGCACTAACTGTTGTCCACTACCAAACAAACAAACAAACAAACAAACCCTGATAAGATCTAAGAGCTGTGCTAATCTGTGAATATAGAAATACAATGTAGAGGGTAGTTAGACACTTTGTTCTCTTAACTAAATAATAACAGTTGGCTTATCCCTGGGTCTTGTAAGGTCAAGTTCTCTTGGCCAGATTCATATCACCAGAACTGTTTCCTACTATGGAGCAGGCCTGAAATCCAAGTAGAGAGTGATTGATCACCCTCATAATGTTCATGACACTATTACATCCAGGAGCTATCTTGCCACACTGGTCCTTATAGTTGACAGGGTTCACAGCTGAGTAAGGCTGTTGAATTTTTTTTGTCCCAGTAGCCTACATAGCACCTTCTGATGCTCTGAAATCTAGCTAGCAGAGAGGGAGCTTCATATTCAGTACCAACTGAGTTTTCAGAGACCATTTTTATTCACAGACTCAGTTCTAGAGAGTGCCACCTATGTTCTGAAACTATCAAACCATAAATTATAATAATGACCTTGGAATTTGGGGCCTTTCCCTTGTAGTAGAGTGTAAAGAAAAATTGATTGACTTCTTGGCAGTTTTGTTAATAAAAGTTAGTGAATCTTCCTAGCTCTATTTTGGCTCCTGAGATTTTATTTCCCGAGCCTTCTAGAAGATCTGAGAAACTGGGGTAAAGGGTGGGTTTTGTGGATGCTAACTTGCTTCCCCGAGTAGGTTAAATGATACCCTCTGCAAGATCATTCTCTACTAGTTGGGCTTAGTGGAAAGTTGTAGACCGGGTGGAAATGGCGAGCATATGACACACTAATTCAATTTAAATTGCCCAGAAGTGTGGAGAGCATTAGCTCACATGCTAGCAGGAGACATTTAACGTCCCAGTGAATCACATGTCAGAGCACCATAAAGGCCACATGCAGACTAAAACCCGTTCTCAATATGTAGATTGCTAAAACGAATGGATCCATTAGTGCTGGAAGGCCAAGGTACCTCTTTTTCAGAAAGGTAGCTTCCCTACTATTTCAGGCCCTGGTCTTTGGCAGAGTAAGTTTCAATGGACCTCAGATCACACCACATCTCTTAAGAACCTTGGAGGCTGGATGTTATCTATGTCAGCAAATCTCAGTCCCTTATGTGCAGACTGAAAACACTGGCTCCATGCAGGTGAAGGCAGCCTGGAGGGAAGGGGAGGGGATACTAGGGAGGAACCCTGGGCACATTTGCCTGATGGTCACTGTAGGCAAGGGCGATTGCTTAATGTTGGACCACAGAAGTGACAGTGTTGAAATGTCACAAATAGAAGATTCTTTCCATCTTCCATTCATCTGTTTTTGGAGTTTTTTTGTTTTTATTTTTTTTCCCTTTCTGGGGTAATGTTTTACTAGAACACAAAACTGTTTATTATTTTAACTTTTTCATCTGGAAAGTTTCCATGTTAAAAGAAAAGACACATGACTGTGTTATGTTAAAACCCACTTTGCTCTTTCTTCATGCTAATTGATATTAAGAAATAGAAAATGTGGGCCACTGAGATGGCTCAGTGAATAAAAGTGCTTGGCATGTGAACCTGGTGATCCGAGTTCAGTCCCTGGAGTTGCTGAAAAGGTACACAGAGGGAACAGACTGTATCGAGTTGTCCTCTGACCTCCACATATACAGTGTGACACCCTTTATTATGACTATACACAACAATAATAAATAAAATTTTAGAAAGAAAAAAAAGAGGTTGATCTGGGATCTCCAGAAGTGATAATTTGAGTTTTGCCAGATCTCTACCACTCTGGATTACATTTCTTTACTCTAAAACCTTAAGACCTTTTACAAAATCATTAATTTTCCCTCTTAGAGAATATTAACATACTAGATTATACAAGGCAGTTAAGTTGTCTTTCTTGACCAAGGAAAATATGTTCTAAGACTCCCAGTAAATGCCTGAGACTGCAGATAATACTAAATACTGTGTATCTGTCCTTTCTGACACACTTGTAATTGTGATAAAATATCATTTATAAATCTGACATAGTAAACATTAACAACAATACCTAGTGATTAAAATATATTTTGATTGATTGAAAATTCAATTAGAGTATGTTGTCTTAAGAGTCATAACCATGATTGTTCTTAGCTACTGTGTGGTTATATCGGCTAAGTGGATGGCTTATATCTTGAAGAAAATGGAAAAGGGTGGCAATTAATTTCATTATCTTATTTAACATGGAAATTTAAAATTTGTAAATACTTTGATTTTGGAATTTTTCATTAATTTGTTTTGGATTGTTTATTTGAAAACTAGAGCTTCAGAGAGTAAGGCCATAGGAGTGGGGTGTCACCAGTTGTGGGGGGACCTCTGCACTGTAAATGTTTATTGTTCTGGGTCAACTTGTGGATTCTAGAAATGTCAATAAAGATCTCTATGGGTTTTAGATCTGTAGAGCTGCTAGGGTCTCTAATCTCGGGATTTAAATTAGTTTCAAATTACTGCAAATTTCCCTTGCTCTAGAAGGCAGAAAACAAATTTTGGGGTAGGAATGAATATTAATTGGTTATTTTTTTTTTTCTCACTAGACCTTTTCTGTGTGATAGACACTACCCTTCCGGTTCCAATTATGTTGTTTAAAACTGTTTTTACACAGTGTTTTGTTTTTCCCTTTGGGTGGTCATTTGGAATGACTTTAGTTTTCTTTCCCCCATTTCTTCTTGCCAGTATTGTTTTGTCAGTAACACCCAAGGCCACCAGTGAAGATAGTGATGTGATTATATTCTTAAGACAGGGGACATTCTAGTAAGAAAGAGAACAGGAAATAGCATTGTTTAAATGTGTGTGTGTGTGTGTGTGTGTGTGTGTGTGTGTGTGTGTGTGTGTGCGCGCGCGCAGAGGTGTCAGATTCCCCTGGAGCTGGAGTTATGGGCAGCTGAAATTGGTCTGACATGGGTTCTAGAAAGTGAACTCTGATCCCTTTCCAAGAACAGTACGTGCTCTTAACCACTGAGCCATCTTTCCAGCCCCAGAAATGTCATTTTACAAAAGAAGTAGAACTGCATGCTCCAGTCATTTGTGCCACCCTGTCCCTTACCCTGCTGGGAACAGAGTCAAGCAATTAAAGAATAATCTTTTCTATTATGACTGTCAATAGTTTGTGTTTTTCAAATGTTATTTATTGAGAGAGAGAGAGAGAGAGAGAGAGAGAGAGAGAGGAGAGAAAGAGAGAGAGAGAATAACATGTAGAAGTCAGAATAGAAGTTTTGAGAGTCAGTTGTTTCTCAGTACCATAATGGGCTTCAAGAATCAAACTCAGGTGGTCAGGCTTGGGGACAAGCACCCTTACCCACTGAGCCATCTCACTGGACCTTAAACATGGCTTTTGGTGTTGCTGTTCTTGCTCAATAACTCCAAGTAATAACACTGAGGTGACACATTTTCAACCTCTTTTGCATGTGGGATGATATGGCTAAATGAATGTTCTGGATAAAGATTATATAGATACAACTTTAAAATCTCACATCAGTTATGATGTTTCCTCTAATTTGCTGGAATCTAATTAGAGATTTAATTAAATGTTACAATGCTACCTTTAGTGACTCTACATTTTTTTTTAGGATTTTAATTTTATACTGCCTGACAGTACTTATGTGTATGTTTTACCATCCCCATAGGAATGGAAGATGTGACATGCGACAGAACTGAGTTCTTGAGCAACTATCTGACTAACGTGGATGATATTACTTTAGTGCCCGGAACTCTAGGAAGAATTCGACCCAAGGTGATCAATAATTCTAAATGTAAGTTGGTTTTGAAAATATTAAATAGCTCAACTAATAATCAGTTGAAGAGGTAAAGACTTGTTCTCTGCAGCTAGAATGCTTGGGCAAGAAATCTTAAGAACTCTTAGTTGAGCTTCAACTTTCTGATGTTGATAGAAGACTTGTGACCTATGAAGACTCTTGTGCACATTAACACATATTATTTACAGAGGTTCTGGGCATAGAGCTGCATCTACCAACATGTGCACTTGGTTTTATAACATGGGAATTGCACTTAATTTAAAGCATATTTACAATACAAGCATCTATCTATATGGAAGAGTTTTCTTGTTTCAAGGTCAGGCTGGTTACTTTGGTGAAGGTAAGTTTCTGGATTGAAAGAACCAATGCCCATCACCTCAAAGTTCCTAAGTGCCTCCTGGGAGGAAAGCTCGTTCTATTTGTCAGAGTGATCTAAGAACGGATGAGAGGAAAAATACACATTCTTACAGACTGTCAACTATTCTGAAAAATTAGAAATTAAAAAAAACTAGAAAAATTATGAGTCTTTGCTTTAACTTGTTTAGCATGTTCAGGGTATGATATACCACTCACACCAACTTCTGCTTTGTCTTGCTGCCATCCCAATTGTGAAAACTACATAGCTTTTGAAAATTATTATGAAGTCTTTTTTTCATTGTATATATCATTTATACCTGGTATTATGTTATATAAGGGCATTTTCATATAAGCATACATATTTTATATTTATAAGCATAATATAGTATTATTTGAGACATGGTATATTAAAACAGAGCCTCAGAATAATAAACCGTTGACATCAAGCTTAAAGCTTTGGAAACTTAAGCTTTTCCCAAGTTATGCTCCTAAGTTGACGGAGTTATGTTCCTAAGTCGACACAAATGGGACACATTCCAGGGTCAATGTTGTGAAATCAGCAAAATATTGGTGTTTCTTCCTTTTTTCCATGTGCTTTTCTGTCCTTTGTGGCCTCAGCACCTTTGCTCCCTTGAACGGGAGGGCAGGCCTCTTTAGTTTTAGCACCTGCATTTTAAGGTATACGCTCCAATTTGCAAATCTATTTGAAAAAGAATTTCTGACATCAGTAAATTGAGTAGGTTCACTGGGGAGATTGAATAGATGAGAAACTTTGTTGGGGACTTTGGGAATCCTACCACCAATAGTGAAATACTTATGATCTCCATTCATTTTTGGAGAGACAGTGAGCTGGTCAATGAAAAGTACAATGGTGACCATGCAGAGTTGCTCGCACTGCAGCTCTTCCAAGCTCCCATGGAGACACTGGTTAAGCCTCTTTAACACACTGTGCCTCAGGTTCCTCATGCATAGACTAAGGATTGTGGGGACGATTAAATAAGAGACTGTGTGAATTTAATTATATTGTATTTAATCTGTAGTCAATGCTGTATGTTGAGTACAAAGATGAGCTCTTGGCCTTATTGTTTCAGCTGAATATAGATGCAATCTTATTTAATCCCTCCAGTATCCATATGGGATATGTATTGTCATTATCTTTATAGACAGTAGAGGTTAAAGGCAGAAAGAGTGTTGAAGGAACTAGCTCAGAGAGTGACAGTAGGTGGCTATGATTTGAACCCTGATTTGCTGTTTTCTGTTTTTTTTTTTTTTTTAACAAATTAAATTGTGTTTACTTATTGTGTTCATAAGTATGCACAGACACACAATAGTGCCATGTGCCATAACATGTGTGGAGGTGCAAGGAAAACTTGTGGGAGTTAATTTATTCCTTCTACTATTTTTGTCCTGGGAAGGAAAGTCAAGTTGTCAGGCACGGTGGCACGTAACGTACTTTACTGGCTGAAGAAACTGGACAGTCCAAATTAGCTGATCCCTAATCTCCATCTTTTCCTCATTCACAAATGGCCTGGGTAGTAGGAAATGACAAGTTTAGACTTGATGGACTGTTGTCTCATACAAATTCTTTTGGTGTTTCCTAAGAATTCTCTGGGAAGTGTTTGAGGATGAAGTTGCTCCATGTTTTTGATTTCTCTACACCAGTGGTTCTCAACCCGTGAATCGCTACCCCTTTGTCAAGCTCCTATCTCCAAAAATATTCACATTATCATTCACAACCGTGGCAAAATCACCATTATGAAGTAGCAATGAAAATAATTTTATAGTTGGGGGCCATAACATGAGGAACTGTATTAAAGGGTCATAGCATTAGGAAGGTTGAGAACCATTGCCCTAAAATATCAAAGGACATGGATTTATTCTGTTTAGTTCCTGTGAAAACTCTTTCACCAGGCCAAAGAGTGTAGAGGTTCAGAGCATGGCTGGCTCAGAGAGACTGTGTGCTCTGCTACAGTGTGCAAGCCCCCTTACCTTCTAAACCTAATCGGCTGATTGAAGATTCTGATCATCTTGGTATCATTATGAGCGAATGATCATAGAAGTACCCCCCGAAGCGCTGAGAGAGAAATGGGTGCACAGCATGGACTCAGATACCATTGCCACGGTCGCTTGCTTGCTTCCCATTAAATGTAGCCATCAAAATTTAAGTAAAATGGAGTTTACACGCTACCTTTGGGTTTCAGAGCTTTAAGACTAAGTTTCTAATGATGGTACTTAGTATGTACATGTGTACACTCTATGCAAATCCACATTTTCCACAAATATGAACAAAGGCTTATTATTATTTATAAGCAGATGTTTATGTAGTACTTAATAAGCACCAAGTCCTGGGGACCAGAGCAGTGAACAACACACACACACACACACACACAAACACGCACACGCACACACACCGACAGCTCCACTAATGTTTTTGTGTCAGAGAGGGCTACACTGGGAGAGCTGAGTCTCCTCTGAATGCTGCTCTTCCTTTTCTCCTGACTCTATAATGACATATTGAAGCGCCCTTCTATTTTGCAAACAGCCTACAATCTCTTTTTCCATACAATTCCCACAGAGGGGCACCTTGACGATACGATCCAATACACACACAGCTTTCATTCACCATTCTGTAGGCTAGTTCCAAGTGTAGGCTGAAAATAGGCTTTGTCTCCTGGCAGTAAACACAAACACACATGCACACACTTGGGGGTACACACATGTGACCCTACAGCTGCAGAGGAGTACTCACCTATGTAATTAAACCTATGATAGCACCACAGAAACTGCTTATAATGCCGTATTAGACTCTCATCTCGTAGTGAGATGGTGGCTTGTTCCAAAGCATTGCAGAGAAACAGGAAGGGGTGATGAAAGACCCCTAAAAATGACCAATTCAGTTCCTGGCATGAAAGCACTGATAAATTCATGTGAGGGCTGCACAGAGATCTGTTTGGGAAAATTGGAAGCAAGTTACCTAGCAGTACTCTTGAGCTTCGGAAGGAAGACTTCCTTTCTAGACAAGGAGCCCTGCATTGTGCATTGCAGATAACTGCGGGGCTTTACGCCACTGGTTTAGCTACCTCTCTGTTATTGGAATATGAAACACCGACACCCAGTTACACATCTGTTCAAAATGACACTCCAAGGGGTGGAAGTATCAAGTCTCTGTAAAAAAAAAAAAAAAAAAAAAATGCTTTTCTCGGTTTTGAAATCTTTCTCCCTTTCTCTGCCCAGATGACCCGAAAGCCATCATTGCTAACCTCACGGTAAGTGTTGCAAGGTCTCTGCCCTCTGAGCAGCTTCGACACGCTCACCTTCCCATGTTTGTCTTCCCGGTGGGTGGTTAGGAACATTTTCCTCACTGACCTGCAGTCCTGTGTATTTGTTTCTCCTAAGCTTTCAAAACTTCTGGTCTGAGGTCAACTGTAGACTCCCCAGTGGTCTTGGCGGTGATCCAAACTGAGGCTTTGTTCTTCTTATTAAGCTGAGCAGTATTTGCTCATGATTAATCAAATCTTTACTTACTCTCAAACAGATCTGCCCCCATCTTCTACTTCCCCCTGGTCCCAGATAGAGACTTCAAAGCCCTTGAGCTTATCATCAGATAGGCCTGCACATGTCTACTCCTCTCCTCCCACTGTACCTCCCATTCCTTGATTTGAAGCAGTTGGGAAAGACCTTGAGTTTTAAACTGCACTCAGTCTTGGGCTCAAGAGACAGGAATTTATCTTAAGAATTCCTCACCTCTCTGATAGCCTATGACTTATTTCTAAAGTTGTCTAACTCCCTCGGAACCTATTTGCTTTTAGCATACATTATTTAATAAGGGGTAACAAATTCCATTTGTTTAGTTATTATGCTTTTGTTGGGCTAGCACAGTTTTCAAGAAACAGACTAGGACATTTTTTTTTTGGTAGAAAACTTCCCTCCATAAGACCAATATTCACTTATATTTCAGTGTAAAAAACCAGATCAGCACTTTAAGCCTTACTTGAAACAGCACCTTCCCAAACGATTGCACTATGCCAACAACAGGAGAATCGAGGATATCCATTTATTGGTGGATCGCAGATGGCATGTTGCAAGGTAACAAGGGGAGACTGTTTCCATCTTTGGAAGCACCTATTTGGCATCTGGAAATCATTTAAGGTTCTTGGTCATCATTAAGAGAAATCTGGGCTGGAAATATCATTGTTTAAACAGCGTGTGTACGTGTTAGATAACTAATGAGTATAGAAAGAACCACATCTCTAGTTCCTGAGTCTAGTTTTAGTTTCTCATCCATCACTGTGCACAAGTTTTATGGAGATATTCTAATCTCTATGTTTTATCCCTTGAACAACTTGAAATACAGGTAGGGTGTTGCTGATATGGTCCTGGTTGATGTGATTGCATGTAGCAGTGTTTGTAGAAGCCCCCTGGAAAGGTTAATCTTGAAACTTCTATTGCTGTGGATATGCTTTACGTTGCTCAAAACATGACTGGTGTTTGCCTCTATCAAAAGTCTCTCCCAGATCAGGAGACCAGCCTTTCCTTTGGAATCTGCTGTAGCACATGTCTGGGGTCTCTGAGACTTCTACAGAGTCAACAGCCACAAATTTAGTCATTTTTATGTAGATCTGGAAGTAGTGTTTTATCAGTTATTCTTGTTCTAACTTTGATTACAAGACAAGTGTGGTGAATATGCCTGTAGTACTAATTGAACAATTACGATATGTACTTGAGCTGGTCAATAGTTTATAATAATAGCTAAGCACAAGAAGATAATGAAAACGCTGGTCTCCTAGAAACGTGTCACTATAAAACAGATGCACGCACAGCATGTAATCTCTTACTGTAACTGTAGAAGAAGTGATATGAAACCAAGAAATTATTGGAACAACATAGAGTAGACTAAAATTTATCTAGAAATGTTTCATAAGAGACATGCCCTAAATAGCTTGGCTGTCTATGTCCTCAGCAGGACCTTTAACACTGGGGGCACCTATGGAGAGGAAAAAAAAACTTGATGAAGTTGTCTAGTTTATATGAAAAATTATATTTTGGAGCAGAAGTTAAGTGAGAGATGATACTAGCTGAGCAATTTAGTGAAGAGCAAATGCAAGTTCTAAATCCTTTGAAGTTTAGTCTTGCATTT
>JADRCD010232770.1:11229-27085 GCA_019843815.1 Montemys delectorum
GGAGTATTATACATATATATCACTATCCTAGGTCCAAGTTACTCTTGGGTAGAAACCAATTTGTTAGATTTCTTTATTTTCCCCAAGTGCTATTCTTCAGTGATATGGGCCCTGCCTATACTTAGGCAACACTTATATTAATAGGTATCAACATTTTTGATGGTAGAGGAGCCATAAAACACTATGTAAAGGGGTCTTTCTGTCGCAAAGTTAAGAGTAAATAATCGTGATGTCTTGCAAGCAGTATTTTCATTCCCTTCCTACTTCTAAATAGATTTTCTAGGTGAGGTCAGGCTTTTGTTAACTATGCTATGGTTAGGGTTAAATTGACCACTTCATGGACTCTGACTTTTATTATCCTACCATGTAGGATAATAAAATATACATACGAATATTTTTATAGAATGCAGATCTCCACGAACTGATTCAACATTGTGTATTTTAAAATGCCTCCTGTGTTTTGGGACTGAGCCTGGCGAGCAAATAGCAGAGAGAGATATTCTGTTCGGTTCAAGCATGAAGCATAGAGAGACTTTGACTTCTTTTCACAACTTCCCCTTTAACCTGGGGTAATAAGCAAAGCCATGGCACTAGAGAAATGAACAGACGGCCCTTGTCATTGCCATGGGAATGATGTCATGAAAATAGAGTCACTTGGCTTCAGATCTTTTCAGGGATCCTATGTACCTCCAAATTTACTTTCTATCAGTGTGCTTTCAGGCAGAATCCTAACTGATCATAAGATTGTTTTAATGTAGGAAACCTTTGGACGTTTATAAGAAGCCATCAGGAAAATGTTTTTTCCAGGGTGACCATGGCTTTGATAACAAGGTCAACAGCATGCAGGTATGTCTACAAAACTGAACTGAAAATGAGTTTCATAATTCTCATGGGGGATGGGAATCATGGGGTTTGTGAAGCTTTAGAGAATTCAGACACAGAAGAGATGCTGTTTGCGGAAGCAGAAATGGTTAACTGTTTCTTTTCTTTTCTTCTCCTTTGGAAGACTGTTTTTGTAGGTTATGGCCCAACTTTTAAGTACAGGACTAAAGTGCCTCCATTTGAAAACATTGAACTTTATAATGTTATGTGTGGTAAGTCACTTGTTCAATCAAACCCGGTGAAACTTTGGGTCAGTGAATTTCCTTACTGCTAGAGAAAGAAATGAGGTGTCTATTTTCTAAGACCCCTCCCTGCAAAAAAAAAAAAAGTAACTTGCTCATTGGTTCAAAGGACAGAATGTCACCCCCTTCTAAGGCTTCTTTGTGTTCCTTCAACAGTTGACTAATGGGGAGTTTTCATAGTGTTGGTGTTGGCAGACGTTGGCTGATCCAACGTAGCATTACAGTTTGACACCGTTGGTCAGAGACACGATGAAGCAAGAGTTCCACGCAGACAGAGTGCTCTCCCACCTCCCTCTCTTACATTGCAGCCCAGTGAAAAATTTGCCAGCTTGCATCCCAGCCAGCTATTTATGTGCTCCTAATTATTTTTCTTCCTTGAACTTCTCGTTGCTGAATGAGGACAGCTTTTCCTATTTAGTAAGGGAGTGCCAGTCTGGTGGTTAGAGGGGGAGTCTGAAAGTCGGGTCTCCTGGGTTCTTTTCCCAGGTTGGCTGCTAGCTCTTCACTGTCCTGTCTCTCAGCTTAGGCAAGTCACTGTGTGCCCACTTGGCAACCATTCAGTTGCTGTGAAATCAGCCCGTTTATCCCTTGGTGGCCCATCGAGGCACGTCGCCAAAGCCTCTTCTTGTCCCCACACTTTTGTGGAGTGCATTAAAGGGCAGGCTGTGGGAATTTATTGATTGCGTCTTATTTCAAAATTTGGTTTTAAAAAGTCATGAAGAAGTCCAGAAGAGGGGAGGGGTGGTCCCCACATTGCCGCACACACAGACAATGGCTGAGTGAACTGTTCCTCCACTCCAGGTTTTTGAGGATGACAGATTTATGCTCTAGCAGTGGAGAGAAGTGTTACTTCAACGAGTGTTAGCAGGGCATTGTGAGGTTAGAATGGTTCAGGAGATGTGCCAGGGACAACTGACGTGGTAATTTAGTTTGTTCAGTTGTGATTTGCGTTCACTCTTTATAGGCTCCTGGAAGGTGGAAGGGTTTGATTCTTATCATATCTCACTGGAGAACAAATAAGAAACATTACATCCTTTTCTTTTCATCAGATCTCCTAGGTTTGAAGCCAGCTCCCAATAATGGAACTCATGGAAGTTTGAATCACCTACTCCGCACACATACCTTCAGGCCAACTATACCAGAGGAAGTCAGCAGACCCAATTACCCAGGGATTATGTACCTTCAGTCTGACTTTGACCTGGGCTGCACCTGTGATGATAAGGTAGAGCCCAAGGTAGAGATGATCTTTATGCTTTCTCATTGGGGATGTTTGCTTGGTGTATAAAGCATTGTTCAGTAGAACTGTCTTTGATACTAGAGTTGATTTTTGACTCCCTTCTCTAAAAGGGAGCCAGTGACTGCTTATGACTGAGGGTGAAAATTTTCACTTTATTGTTTTAAATTTAAGTTTGAGTAAGCTGAATGTGGCCAGTGGCTACTATCTTAGACAGTACAGGTCTGGAGAATGAAGGGTCAAAAATGTTATTTTCTGAATTCACAATCTACAGTCAGAAGCTGGCTCTTTTACACCAATTGTGGATTTCCAGTGATTCATGGTGAGCCATGAATATCAGTGATTCGTTCATAGGTAGTTATGTCAAAGTGGTTTTGAAAGACACTTGACATTTTAAGGGATTCAGGAGAACTCTTTGCAAAACCTAAGCATGGTAGAAGGAAATCACTGGGAAACAGGAAGTGTTCTGGAGCTAGCAGAATACCTTCCAAGGCCCAAAGGTGAGGGCAGATAGAAAAGTATTAGGGAGATTGGCAAGAGAGAGGGAGAGAGGAAGGGAGGAGGAAAGAGAATTGTGTATGTTAGAAAACTGAAGCCTAAACACCATGGCCTGCGATCTGGAAGCGAAGCACCCTAGGTGCTGTTGCCTCTACTTGGCTCCAGCTGTCTTCCATGGTAGAGCCTGACTGTAAGCCAAAGGACAAAGTGATTCTTTACTGCAGTCCCTAAAACTCACCTTTCTAGGTAAGCAGGGTGAAGAAGGTACAGGATGAGGTGTCCTTGAAAACATACCACTGGTCTTTTTTTAGATATAAAACAACATCATCATCAACAATAAAACAAAACAAAACTCCAAAGTATTAAGCAATAATTTGCTTATTGATTTTTTTTTTTTTTTTTTTTTTTTGGTTTTCCAAGATATGGTTTCTCTGTGTAGCTCTGGCTGTCCTAGAACTCACTCTGTAGACCAGGCTGGCCTCGAACTCAGAAATCTACTTGCCTCTGCCTCCCAAGTGCTGAGATCAAAGGCATGCACCACCACTGCCCAGCTTAAGTTAAGACTTTTATATCTATCAACAAGTGCTCCTATTAGCAGAAACTAGCCAATGTTTCCACAGAACTGAAAAGATACCTGTACGAAGCAAAGGTATTGGCTCATTTTTATATGTTGTTTAATTATAGGTAAAAGAATGAGTTTTTTCTTAGCCTCAAAAAAGTAGATAATAATTCTCCTATTGCACAATCTCTTTTTTCTACCATTTATCCCTTCCCAGGATTCTGAGGGGCATAGGAGCCACAGTTGGATAGGGTCTATCCTCTCCATTCCTGCATTCATCTCCTTTCTACCTTTGCTCTTGTTAAGAATCCAAGAGGCTAATGAGTGAAGGGGGAGGCAACGCTCAGAAGCTAAAAACCAACTTACTGAGAGGATCACAAATAAGTTTAGAGGATTGTATAGTTTACTGTGTCTATATGTATAGACCTTTAGCATAGACATACTTTGAATATATTGACCTCTACTATAGCCGTATTTTAAATATACTGACCAAGTATATTACATAAATTTTGCATTAAAGGATTTCTCAAACCATCTAGCTTTCTTTCCCTCCTCATCTTTCTTTTTTTAGCTTCTTCAATATAGCATTAATGGGATTCTGAACATAGTATGTAATTCTCATGCCTGACTCTGTTTTTTTACTATATATATGTGTATATATATATGTGAAAAAAGTATGTGTATTATAATTATGTAAATATATAATAGTATATGAAGTATCTTAATGCATCTCAAAGTAACCTATGATATAACTTTACATATGGGAAATTTTAATGTGGCTGCTGTTGTAGGCTCTGGATCCTGTGATTATTATTTCTGAGATAAGATACATTTTTGTGTATTACTATATGAACCTGTAGCTCACATTTTTCATGGTAATGTTACCTTTGATATATATATATATATATATATATATATATATATATATATATAATACTGCTTTTGTTCATCTTACCATCTAAGAACATTTGGTGATTTTCAAATATTAGCTTTACAGTAATTCCGTGGACATACATTAATGTATATGGGGTTTTATCGCCAATGCTGGAGAGTCTCAATGATAGGTGTGGAATCTGAGCGGTGACTTTCAGGCTTGCTCACTCTTTGCTCTCCAGAAGTATTGAGTCATGACTGTTTGAATTTGATAAAAAGCAATTTTATACATCTGTTTGGTGGATCATTTTAGTGTAGACAGGATTAATCTGAGATACGGAGTACTACTGTCACCCCCTTTTATGTGTATGCCCAAACAACCATCTTTAAGCAGTCTGGGAAGCTATGGAGATTGTAGTCTTAGGGGAAGGGAATTAGGTGAGTGGGAGATGGACAAAGGTGTTTCCAGGCACATAGGTCAAATGTACAATGCAAATGTGAGATAAAACAGCAGCTTCCCAGGAATGTTTACCACACTGACACATGTTGGGGCTTTCTTTGAGTTTAGCAAGATGCTAAGTAGAAAGAAGGGAAAGGAGAAAAAAAAAAGAATATCCCTGATTTGCTTTCTTTCCTTTTCTGGTTTTTACATGTGAAGAACAAATTGGAAGAACTCAATAAACGCCTTCATACTAAAGGATCTACAGAAGGTAAGGGAGCATTCAAAAAAACCAAAAAAATTGACTTCTAGTTTTTGAAAATTGTTGGTAGACTTTAGCTGGTGAGATGGCTTGCTATTCTTCTAGAAGATCTGGGTTCTGTCCCAAGCACCCACATGGCAACGCCCAACCAGCTCCAGTTCTAGGTGATCTGATGCCCTCTTCCGTGATCTCCAAGCACACACATGGTTGGAAGAAATATACGCAGGCCAAATAAAAATCAAAGACTTCTTATTTCTTCTATGATGAGCACAGTATTTTTTAAATTGATTTAAGTTTTATTGCATTATGATGAGAAAAGATACATAATTTCAATCTACCTGAATTTGTTAACATTTAAAAACATATATTAAGTAAATAGAATTATAACACATTCTTCTTTCCCTTTTGTACCCCAACTCCTCCCAGAGAGCTCCCTTCAATACGTGCCATACCTTCTGTTTCTTTTTATTTTGTCATATTCTTTAAAATTTATAAAATATTATGACAATAAAAATGACTTATAAAAATTGTTTGATATAAAACAACAGTCAATTGAACAGTCTTATGTAGATGCTTGTCTACAGCAATACTGTGGCAATATGGTTTTCTCAATATAAATTTTAAATAAGTCCAAACATATTAACTGAATATTTTAAAATAATACATCACTATTAGTTTTTTTAAATGAACATAAATAAAGTCTTTTTGTTTGTTTGCTTTGTTCTTAGTAGAGCTTAAAATCTTGACTCTTACTGTGGTACAAGCCCAAAATAAGAACAATTTTTAGATATTAGAGTTCATTGTAATAAGGCTGTACTTCAATGACCCTCACATCACCAAAGTATTTTACCTCCATCGTAGCTAAGCTAAGAGTTGACAGTTCTGCTGCACCAAGGAATGAATTGTAGGCATGATTTTTGGATACAGATTTCCTGCTATGGTCAAAGTTATTTGACTTGAGTGATTGTCTTTATTCTCAGCCCACAGGGAACAGGTTACATTCATTTAAGAAATGGTGTGTGTATTAAGGTGGTCTATCCATGAAGTCATTCACCAACTGTTTCAGTGAAAATGGTTCTGCTTGGAGGGTGGCACAGACATTAGGTGAGGGTAAGAATCTCGTTCATCGACTATGATGATTTTGAAAAGCATTCATCTTAGAGAAAGAGTAACTTATAAAG
Source organism: Montemys delectorum (assembly GCA_019843815.1). NCBI lineage: Eukaryota > Metazoa > Chordata > Mammalia > Rodentia > Muridae > Montemys > Montemys delectorum. The sequence continues at coordinate 17,400 of JADRCD010232770.1, forward strand.
TCCTCTTCTTCAAACTTGATATAATAGTTACAAATATTAAGCAAAGCATTCAGTCTCACTCTTTGTTGTTCTCTTATAAGCCACCTCCCAAATTAATTGTCTACATTTCTTTTGGCTGTGTAAATAATTTTGAAATATGTAAGCTGTTCTGAAAACCATTGTATAGTGTAAAAACATCACATAAACAATCCTACTAATAGAGAGGCTGAGATAGGAGAAGCATAATTTCAAGACCATTATGTGGTACACAGCAAGACACTGTCATGTACAAACAAGCAGAAAGTGTATATGAGTTGTACAATATTGGACCTATTTCTCCAGTTACCAAATTAGAGACCACTGGATGACAGTTAACAAATTTCTAATTCCTCATATTTTTGAATTTCAATCAATTAGGATATGTTGGTAATATTAATTTTCATATTAAGATATTAAGAAAAAGTAATTGTTACTTCCTGTTATTTTTGTTGTTAGAGGTGGAATTATGTTCATGTGGGTTTGTTGAAAGATGACTTTCTTGCTTCTTCTAGAGTGTAGTATTGGTATTTTCCATCTATTATCCTTTGTAGGGCTGGATTTGTGGAAAGATATTGTATAAATTTGGTTTTCTCATGGAATAGCTTGTTTTTTCCATCTATGGTAATTGAGAGTTTTGCTGGGTATAGTAGCCTGGGCTGGCATTTGTGTTTTTGTAGAGTCTATATGACATCTGCCCAGGATCTTCTAGCTTTCCTAGTCTCTAGTGAGAAGTGTGGTGTAATTCTGATAGGTCTGCCTTTATATGATACTTGACCTTTTTCCTTTACTGCTTTTAAAATTCTTTCTTTGTTTAGTGCATTTGGTGTTTTTATTATTATGTGATGGGAGGAATTTCTTTTCTGGTCCAGTGTATTTGGAGTTCTGTAGGCTTCTTGTATGTTCATGGGCATCTCTTTCTTTAGGTTAGGGACGTTTTCTTCTATAATTTTGTTGAAGATACTGGCCCTTTAAGTTGGGAATCTTCACTCTCTTCTATACCTATTATCCTTAGGTTTGGTCTTCTCATTGTGTCTTGAATTTCCTGGACGTTTTAGGTTAGGAGCTTTTTGCTTTTTGCATTTCCTTTGACTGTTGTGTCAGTGTTTTCTATATCTTCTGCCCTTGAGATTCTCTCTTCTATCTCTTGTATTCTGTTGGTGATGTTTTGCATCTATGACTCCTAATCTCTTTCCTATGTTTTCTAACTCTGGGGTTGTGTCCCTTTGTAATTTGTTTATTGTTTCTATTTCCATTTTTAGATCATGAATGGTTTTGTTCATTTCCTTCCTCTGTTTGATTGTGTTTTCCTGTAGTTCTTTAAGGGATTTTTGTGTTTCCTCTTGAAGGGCTTCTAGCTGTTTACCTGTATTCTCCTGTATTTCTTTGAGGGAGTTATTTATGTGCTTCTTAAAGTCCTGTATCATCACCATGAGAAGTGATTTTAGATCTGAATCTTGCTTTTCTGGTGTGATGGTGTGTCTAGGACCTGCTATAGTGGGAGAATTGGGTTCTGATGATACCAAGTAACCTTGGTTTCTGTTGCTTCTGTTCTTATGCTTGCCTCCTGCCATCTGGTTATCTCTAGTGCTACCTGCCCTGGCTAAATCTGAATGGAGCCTGTCCTTCCTGTGATCCTGGTTGTATCAGAACTCCTCAGAGTCAAGCTGTCTCTGTGATCCTGTGATCCTGGGCATGTTAGAATGTCTGGGAGTAGACTTCCTCTGGATATTATGGGACTTGCTGCAGAATTTCTGCCCAAGGTCTGCTCAGGGCACTGCTGGAAGGAACCTGTGCCACTGGACTGACAGAGATCCTGCATGCCTGGGTCACACTGGTCCCAGTTACTCCTAGTGTTGGGACAGATGTTCTGTCCATGAGCACAATATTTTTAAATTTTTCTATATGTAGAGGAAATTGATTTTTATATCTATCAACACAGCATGCTAGCTATCCTGGGGGAAATTCTCTTAGTGTTTTGATTTCCTTTAATATCAGTAAAGCTCTAAGAAAAAGAAAACAAATCTACTGAGTATCTGATGGCTCACAAGTGAAGGTGCTAATGCAGCCTTCTACGATGGGAATGGTCTTTATAGTGATAAAATATTAGCTCCTGATCCTTATCCCAAAGCTGATCTGCCTGCAGATCAGTGGGTAAGTTGTAATGGAGAGAGGTGCCTAGAGGAAATAAGGTTTCCTCCATCACACTCAGAGTTATCTCTACCCTGATCCAGTATCGTCTTGTTTTATATCTGACAATAGCAAGCATGTGATAGTAAACTTGTGGAAGCTTGTGATATGACAAAAACCAAATATGAGGCAAACCAATCAAGAATCCCATTGATATCTACCACAGAAGAAAGACACATCTTGTTCACATTTTAGTATGTGGAATGTAGGGTTAGTGCAGTCTCCTAAGATTATTGTGGAGTCTACGATGAAGAGTTGCCCCTTATGGGACACACCATGCTCACGGCACCACACATAACTATGTACTAGATATCAGCACACAAGTGCCCTCACTTCTACTCACACAGCTCACAAATCAGACTCTTGATACCAAGGATGTAGTGAGTAAATTCTTTCCACTGGGACTCTATCCTATGGGTCACACGGCTTCAGTTTAAGACAGAAAATAATTAGGAGCAATAAGACAATCTACCAGGTAAACTCTTTCTTTTGACTAATTTTCTTTTTCATTTATTTATTTATTTATTTATTTATTTATTTATTTATTTATTTATTTATTTAGACAGCATCTCACTATGTAGCTTTAGCTGTTCTAGAACTCACTGTGTACACCAGGATGACTTCAAACTTACAGAGATTCACTCTCTTCTGCCTCCTGAGTGCTGAGATTAAAGGCGTGTGCCACCATGTCTAGCTCTTCCTTTTGATTTTGAAGTTCTGGAACATTAGAAGAAGAGAGAGTAGGAAGTTGCTCTCAAGGTTTCCTATAGTAGATGGGGTGACTTTTTGAGACCAAAGGGAATGAATTGAAGAAGCAGATAGAACATCATAGCAGCCCCTCACCTTGTGCTAAAGATGCACATATATCCCCCACGGCTATCACCTCAGCCATCAGCTTCCATGTGCTCCTGTTTATCGGATGTGTGTTTCCCATCTGACTAAGCAGAGGTTGAGGAAGGAAGGCAACAGCAGGTTTTATTTACTTGCCTTGCTTCCTTTTCTATAAAAGAGTTTCATCTTTCTTCCTCTTTTGTATCCCCACCCTCCCCCTTTTCCCTTTGATCACAGAACACACAGGCCTCCTGGCATGAAATTGGAGAACACAGTTCCGGAGGCGGGATTTTGTTGGTGGAAGCTTTACATATCTTGCACAAACTCTTTGAGCGACTTGAAAGTTTGGCACCTACCTTTTAGTGTACTGTAGTATCATTATAAATGAACAAGAGCAACAGTGAAAACACAAGTTCCCAAGATGGTAGGGTAGGGAGTCTCACAGAAATAGCACCAAGATGCTCCTTAAAAATGACGGTTAGTTTGCTCATTCTGACTGCTCTCCGTGGACTCTTGTATATTTGCTGGTTTAATTCTGGCTGTTCTTGGTCCTAAAACATTTCCACCTGCTTTGCAATTTCTGCATCTAGTCTGTTGGTGAGTGGGTATTGTGCTCATGTGAGAAAGTCACTCCTGTAACCTAGCACAGACCTCCATGCATAAAAGAAAGAGGCCTTGTCCTGGTGAATTTGTGGCTGCCAGGACTAGAAGGAGCGGTAGTTAGTAACATTACTTTGCTCAGGGCTGTCCATAAGTGTCGTACATGTATCATGGAAGAGTCTTCGTGTGGGCATTTTTGTAGAGGGAAACCATATGTCCTTATTTACTCTTTGTTGGGTCTTAGCCAGGACTAACTTTTGTGTGTCTGAAGCAGCACCAGCCACCACTGATGGTTTTCAATCTGTGGCTTCAAAAGGACAGCAGAAGATATTAGAGGATAATCATGGCAGCTGCCTTAGTTACCTTTATGTCGATTGAAGAATGCCTGTCAGATCCAATTTGAGTCAGCAAGATATATTCTGGCTCATAGTTTCAGTCCATCCCGAGGCGGAAGACATGGCACAACACTACCAGTTCGTGGTAGTGACTAAAGCATGTGGCAGAGAGGTAGCTTTGAGTGAAGCTGGAACCAGGGCCCTGGCTATCACCTTCAAAGGCCTGCTCCTAGTAACTCACTTCTGCCATCCAGATGCCCACCTCCTCCAAGTTCCTTATCCTCTTACTACAGCTAGGGAAAGGATTCAAATGCCAGCCTGTGGAGAACATTTTCAGACTCAATTCATGGCAGTAGCATATGCCTTGGGTCTGTTCGTGGCGTATGGGACCAACCCTTAAGGACATGATTGCATTCTGTGAAAACCATTTCCTTGATTAGATTCTGGAATTTGTATAAATATCAGTGTACCTTCTTCTATGTCTATTAATTTTATCTCTATCACTTTATTAGTTCTATCTCATTCATTTCTATAGCAGCAAGGCAGGACGTTTTGGATCTGAGTACTTTATATATTATGCATTCAGGTTCCTATTTAAAATATCCAGTGTCTTCTAGAGTAGAACTATGTGAATACAAATTGTGTGTGCGTTTGTGTGCATGTGTGTGCATGTGTGTATGTATGTGCTCATTCATTATATTCAGAGTAACTATGTTGACTTTCTGACTTTACATAGGTATTGACCCTTATAGAGCAGTTTATAAAGCTAATACTCTATATGCAGATGTAAAGTATTTCTGGTTTTGGTTATTAGTTTAGAGATGCAGGCATTGATATTTTATACACTGAGTCACATGTAATATTGCAGCACTTCTGGGCCGCTGTTTTATTGTCCTACACTATGAAATAAGCCAGATGTTTATGCAAAGCACATGTGAAAGCTGCATATTCCAGTCATGAAACAGCCTGGAGTCTATTTGAGGTTAAAGAAGTATTAAATTAGTCTTATGTGATGTTTTGCTACCAATCTTTACATTGTTATATAATCAGGGCCTGAGTAGCATAAACAGGAGGAAAGCCATGGTCTTCAGATATGGTTTGCTCAAGTTGTACTACCTCTAGGTAGGTGGCAAGCTCTACGTCTGTGTTGCGTAATGGCTGCTGGTTTCCAGTCACAAATAGCTGGTATCGTGGCAGACTTGCTATGCAATGAAAACTCATTTCCTTGTGACGATGAGTCTGCGGATGAAAGAATGAATGGCATGGGAAATGGTGACTTCCTCCACAGGCAGTTCTGGCATTATAGCCAGAAGGGGAAGAACTATACCGGTTACTTTCATCTTAGTCTTTTCTCCATTGCTACAAAATACTTTGCATTTTCTTAAGCAAAGACTTGTGGTCATTGTAAACAAAGGAACTCAAATTACGTGTGCTTGGCACTTTATATATCATATGAAGTTAATTGATATAAAAAATGACTTAGTAATTTTTGCTAGCTGGGTAGAGGAATCCCAACTATTGTTGGGAGACCTCTGAGGACTTCCTTTTGGAATGCTGAAATGTTTCCAGTCTCTTTCAATTTTTGAATGTTCTAGGGTGTTAAAGAAGAAGGTGGCACACTTGCTGTTCTCAGTATAGGTGTGTCTGCGCATGCGCTGTGAAAAGCGTTTGGAAAGTAACTAGCACTGACATTGCTGATGCTTTATAGCAGAATTCAAGACATTGATGCTAGACACTAACTTTTACCTAACGGTGTTCTTTGCTGATATTGAAGTTGAGTGTGAACCCTCTACTGTCCAGCTACAACTATAGCCAAGACTGCTTTGGGTGAAGATCGGAGTTGGCATTTTATGGTCTTTGTTTCCCAACAATGTAACATTTCTGAAAGATGGAAGATATTGGGAGGTTAAATGGTTAGAGTTACAGAGGTAGGCAGAGCTGAGCTGAGATTTGACATGAGCTGGTGGTTGGGTTTTATTTTGTTTTGTTTTGTTTTGTCTAAGAAAGCAGCTGGGGAGACTGTATCAGGCTAAAGCTATTTCTGAAGTGCTGATAGATGATTTGATGCAAACTCTTGCCTTCACTGAATATTCCCAATGTTATCTTGGCAGTACTCAGGCAGAGCTTATACTCAGGAAGAACTGACCCTTCATTCCAATACAACCTTCAATAGAATAATACAGCAGGCAGCCTCTGACTGGAGATTACTCAAAAGACTAGAAGTTGGGGCCTAGATTTGGGGTAGGCTATACATGCAACTTTACTTCATCAATAAAATAGAGGTGATCCTGATGAGTCCAGTCTGTCTCAAAATTCTATTAGGCAGGCCACATGTAGAATTCCAGATGTTTTTAAAAAATTAGTTTGTTAACTGACTACCCAAGTAGACATGTGATTGGTATCATTGGAGACAAACTGTTCATAGGATTGCTGTTTTGTTGCAAAGCTTAGCAAGGAGATGAACACTAACAGACTGTTTTACGGTGGACTTGGAAAGTACAAGGTGGAGGCTGACATGTCAGCAAATGACAATAGGTGCTTGTAAGGACACGGGAAAGGGAAAGGCATTGGCTTTTTTTTTTTTAATAGAGATTTTGTGGTAAGGTTTAAGGATATGTTATTGTGGGAGTAAATGTTTAAGCAAACAGAAAGGGAGAAGGATTTTCATGTGGCTCCAAGTCCATCTGCTAGAGTATGAATCAGGAAGCAGAGGGGGGAGAAGAAACACAAACTCGAGTCTGCATGACTAAACTCTGGAAGACAAAAAGAGTGAATTCTGGGGAAGTCCACACCACTTTAAAAGATTCGCCTCACGATCTTTTGCCAACTGTGGTATCTGGAGGGGAACTCTGGCATACGCTAAAATGCCAGAGACTCTACTGTAAACACCGAGCTTGGGTGTGGAAGGAAGGCTGTGTCTGGAACTCTGTGTAGTAGGAACTCAGCCTGGGAAGACATGGAATACACTAGGTCCACACCAGGAAGTCAGAAGAAGGGTCTAGGGAGATGCCTCACTTGTAAGGTGTCTGCCACACAAGCATAAGGACCTGAGTTTTGGATACCTAGCATTCTTGTTTAACAAAAAAAAAAAACAAAAACAAAAAAAAAAAACCAAAAAAAACCAAACTGGGCCTGGCACGCTTTTGTAACCCTTCCTCCCCCCTCCCCTCAACCCCCCAACCCCCCAACTCCCACCCCCACCTACGCGCTGTGGGGGAAGAGATAGAGATAGATTTGTCTCTAGACCTTACTGGCAGTCAGTCAATCTGTGACCTCCAGATTCTGAGAGAGAACCTATCTTAAAAAATAAACTTGGTACCAACCTTTGGACTCCATAAGCATGTGCACACAGCATGAATAGGTACATACTTAAGTTATACACACACACACACACACACACACACACAGAGTATGAATCTTGAGAGAGGATGGATAAGGGGGTGATAAAGTGCTTTTGGACAGGTGGAAGTACTTCAAAAGTTCTATGACATAGTAGGGTAACTACAGATGGGCAAATTCAATTAATTGTATACTTCAGTACTACAAATAGAGAAAATTTTGAATGTCTCAACACACACACACACAAAATCATCCATATTTAAGCTGATTACTATCCTGATTAGATTGATCTGACTATTATACATTTTATACTGGAATTGGGACGCATAAATACATACAAAAACTATACCCATGAACATTTTCTAAAAAAAAAAAAAAAAAAAAAAATTAAATTAGGTATTTTAAAATGTCAATACTTTCCATAGATTAGAAATCAAAGTAGGGAAAATTAAAAATGAAACCAGAAGAATAAGTTGCAGAAACAGAGCTTGTGGGCTGTCCTTGAGACACATATCTTAGCATGTGTGAAGACTGAAAATCAAGCCCATTTTGTGGTCTGAGTAGGAGCATTTCATTAAAGAGAAATGCAATGTGCATTAAAGAGAAATACAACACGTGGCACCCCACCCCCCAAGATGTTGGAGACTAACAGAGCCAGGCCATGACTGGACCTGTGATTCACAGACATAATGATAAAGCAAAACCTACATCTTGATTCTGAATCTCAAAATTTATTTTTCTTACTGCAAAGATGATTTTTCTTTTTTCTTGCATGAATCATTAAGCTGTAAAGAGAACTAGGTAGATTTCTGGAGATCTGGGTGGGGATTTAGGCTAGAGTTTGGGAAGGTTGATGTCATTGTATTTTTTTTTTTTTCCTTAAGCTCAGTAACAATTGGGGGGAAAAAAGTAAATGAGATAGTGACATATTTGTGCTCTGGCTGTGTTCTAGAAGCTGCAATTGTGTCAATAGCTTGGAGCTGTGGAGTTATTTTCTGAAGCAAACCTAATCTTTGTGTGCTTAGCTGAAGAGTGACAGAGATAGAGGTGGGGTGGTTGGTGGGGGTGGGGGTTGTCCCTTTATTCATGTTCCTTCCATCTTGTTTGAACTCTGTGACTGTATTGTTTGTCAGGCACTTTCGTTGGTTGTTAATAAATATCCATGGGTGGCAGATGTAAACTGGTGTATAGATTACACTGCTTAAATATTATTTGTCCTGGAAAGGTCTTTTTTTCATGCCAGCTTATGCCTTTGCAATATGTCTTGTCTGTGTTACCTTTGGTATTCTGTGTGAATACCAAAGTCAGTGTAGCCTGTTATAGATGGCAGACTTGCCATTGGACTATGAGCTCTTTGAGGACAAGAGCCCTAAGCCATTGTCGCTCAGTATCTCCGTTCTCCAGCCCACGGCCAGGCACAAAGAAGGATCTTAAACTTTCAGTGGAGGAATATGCAAGAGATAAGTGCCAGGAATGGGCCAGGGGAGGTAGCTCAATTAGCAAAGTTGCTGCGCAAAAGTGTGAGGACCTGAGTTTGTATCCCCAGCATCTAGGTAAAAAATGGGCATGACAGTGCCTTCATGTAATCCCAGAACTGAGAGGCAGAACAGGATGATTTTTAGGGCTCACTGGTCTTCCATTCTAGCCAAGTCAGTGAGTTCCCGGTTTAGCAAGAGACCCTGTACTAAAAAATAAGGTGGAGAGAGATAGAGATATTTGGTATTGACTTCTGGATATGACAGGATGCATGTACGTACCCTCCATCCCCTTCCACATACACCACGAACACATACTCTAACAAGGGTGATGGGAAGAATATAAATTATCACTAGCAGAGCGGAAAGAAATCACACATATCATATAGAATTGTTTACAATAGGCATGAGCAGTACACTGCAGGCAAACCAGCCCCTGGGGAAAGGAGAGCTATGGTGGAAGATGGCAAGAAATTCATGAGGTCTGGAGGAAGGAAGAGCCAGAGATTTAGATTATCTGTATCAGTGTCTGATGGGTGCTCTAAGGAGAGGGGCCACACGTGAAGAATGGCTGCTCATTGCTGGCCTTGTAATGGAACAGCTGAAGGAACAGGCTTCAGTATGAGTCTGGAGAAATACGCTGGTATCTTAGCCACTGTGCCATTGCTCAGAAGAGAAACCATGACCAGGGCAACTCTTATAAAAGAAACATTTAATTGGGGCTGGCTTACAGTTTCAGAGGCTTAGTCCATTATCAACATCGTGGGGAATGTGACAGCAGGCAAGGCAGGCTTGGTGCTGGAGAAGTAGTTGAGAACTAAATCCTGATCTACAGATGGGAAAGGGAGGGAGAGAGAGAGGGAAGGAGGGGGGAGGGAGAGGGAGAAAGGGAGAGAGAGAG
>JADRCD010232771.1:7674-28987 GCA_019843815.1 Montemys delectorum
TAGATAGATAGATAGATAGATAGATAGATAGATAGATAGATAGATAGATAGATACAAAGAGACAGATAAAACACATATTTTGTGTAGTCAAAATCTAGCAAGTTAATTCAAAGTCATAATAATGTCTTACCATTTACATTATTAACCTATAGACTATAGGTGATTTTTAGGTGTTTACTTTATTTAGAAACATTGTTCTAATTCTTAAATATGCATATACCAAAGTGAGGGCTGGTAAGATAGCTCCATGGGCAAAATAATGGTGCTCAGAGTTAGGATCCCTAGCAAATAAAATCTGGGTATAGTGTCACACACCCTTCACTCCATCACCAGGAGACAGAAGGATCCTCAGGAGTTCTAGTGATATAATCCACCCAACTGAGAAGTCCCAAATTCAGTGAGAGATCTTGTCCTAGAAGTTAAGGTGAAGAGCAATAGAAGAAGACATTCAGTGTTGACCTCTACCCTTTAATGTGCATAGGCACCATACACACATGCATTTAACACACACAGTTGGGTAAAGTAAAATATAAGTCATATTTAAAGACTTGGTCCTAGGCTTAATATTAGTACCTGTTTGTTCTCAGCTTACATTAATGGAAATTCTAAGATTCTGCAGGAAACAGCCCCTTTATGAGAAAACGTATGTTTTTGTCTTCTAGTCTCAAATACATTTCAAGTTCTCTCTGACAAGATGGCCCTGCTTCTCCCAAGAGATTGGGAGCTCTTCTTGCCTTGGTTATATGGCTACTGTATGTGGCCAGCCCTCTATTTCTGCTCATCACCACCATTACCACAGCGCCACTTACAAAGGAGGGTTGCTCTCCCATAACCTGATGGGAAACAATCCTCCCAGTCCTCTTCCACCTGAGCATGGGGTCTCAGTCCAGTGGTTTGTGTGTCTAAACCCTAATTTCTACATTTCCAAAGGGATAACAGCCCACTGTGGAGGTCTACAAGGTGTTCTCGTAGCAGAGCATTGAATGCAGCATACAAAAGTCCTCATTTCTCTGTATTGTTGTCTTGTACTGCTTCAATTACACAAGGTTAACCATGATCCAAAAATATTAACTAGGAAAAATACAAAAATAAATAATCTGCAAGCTTTAAAGCATTGATACCTCAGTATAGTCAGATAATCTTATTGGTAGATTCTGTTGTATTCCTTATAGTGCCGGTCTTATAGACTAATTGCGAACATAGACATGTATGTGTAGGGAAACGCACAGTACATAATGGTTTGCTACTGGGTAGGACTTCATATATCCATTAGGAATTGAAGAACATGAACCCCAGGAACAAGAGGGCACCACTGGAGTTCAACTCATTCTGGTCCATCAGGCCTTTCCCTGTAACCCCTCTGACCAGGCAACAGCTGAACCAAGGGTCACAAGCATGAAAATAAAGGTCAGTGGCACACCTCAGAGATGGAGGAAGCTTCCTTGTCTAAGGACTATCATGGAACTTTGCTCTATCACCAGCAGGGCACAGGGCCCACACCATTTGAGTGTCTCTGTGTGAGAGTATATGTATGCCTAAATGCCATGTTCTCTGTCTAAAACTATCTCTACATGCCCATCAGTTTTGGGCTAATAAAACAGTGAAAAGACAGTGAAGGCCAACATTACAGGAAAAGTTCACCTACATTACAACCATGTGACCCCATGAATCACTGAATCAGCACAAAGAGAGGAACAGTCACCCCTCTGGGACCTTCCCTGTGGTGTTCCTGCCAACGTGAGCAGGACAGACCAGAGGATAAAAAACTTAACAGCATGCTTCCTGGTAAAGATTGCCCAGAGAAGCCATTCCTTCATAATAATCTGATTAAGGGAAGGGAGTATATGTTTTTGTCTCCCCTTTGTGAAGAGCAATTTATTTTTATGGATAGTAGAGGAAATAAATTTCCCTGAAATGGTTCCTTGGTGGATCTGGGTCCACGAAGCTCATTCTGTGTTTATAGATAAGCTAAAGGTCAATTGAATGTTATGTGTTTATGGTGTGCGCATGCTTAGGCCTGCACAGCACCGTGTCAGAGAAAGCAAGCCGCCTCCCTCAGACGTTGTTCTCACTACCTCTGGAGACCAGTGTGAGGGGAGATTTTTGTGCCAGTGGCTGTCAGGGGAAATAGCTATCAATCATCTGTCATGAGGCATTTACTTTGCTGGTGGGATTTAATACCCTGTAGGAGACGCAAATGTGTTGCTTTTGTCACTGTGGAAAACATACAGATGATTTTTCAGACACAGATTTGACAGGTTCTAAAGAAATGGCGTATGAGTCTCTGGATATTGGCTTACTCTTCTCTTCCTGAGGCTATTCACACACACACACACACACACACACACACACACACACACACACACACTGTGAGTGTGTGCGCACATTAGAGTAGTGTGTGTGCAGGCATACGCGTATCTATGAGGGCCAGAGAACAACCTCAACCGGCCTCTCTTTGTTGCTACCTACTTATCTTTTTAAACTCTTTCTTAACATTTATTTTTTTATTCGTGCTTGTGCGTGGTTATTTTTCTATGTGTGCTCTCACGCATGCATGCCATGGTGCACATGTGGAAGTCAGAGGAAGATGGGTGGGAAATAAGAAAAAATGAAGCACATTTGAGCATCACCAATGGCCTTCTGTGCCTAACACTGCTCTATTCAGTGTAGTAGTGAGGATGAATACTTCATCTTCCATCACAGTGCCCAAGCCTAAGAAGGCACAGCACAGTAGCAGCTGCCTTACTCACTGTCATTCATTACTCTCCCCTGGCCAATCCTTTCCTGACCTCTCTCTCTCTCCTTGGTCCCTATGTTTGCCACATTTCCCTCTCTTCATCTCCTTCCTGGATCCTTCTGTGTTTGCTCCCCATGTCCCAGGTCCCTATAACCCTACTCTTTTTGTTGATCTCAGCAATTTCAAGTATCTGACTGCCCCTCACCGCCCAGCTTTTTCCAAGTTAGCATCATCTTTTCATCACAATGATCACTCCTGGGATTTTCCTTTTCAACCCTTTCCTATGGTTCTAGCTGAGTTCTAATCCAAAGCCCTCAGAGCCAGGCCTATAATGGTCTCAGTAGCTCTTTCCTTGTGTCCCAATGCCAACACAGCCTGTCCTATACTGGTTTCAGTAGTTCATGGACATTCTTAAAGCTTGCGCCACAGGTAGTGACCCATCCTATATGCTTCTCTTGGTATGTACAGGTTCCTCTAAACAAGGACCTGGTTTGGTTCACATCTGCATTCCAAGACTGATTCTCTAAACATGGGTGAATGAAAAACAGAAATAAAGGGAGGACGTGGGTACTCCTCAGTGTGGGTTGAGGTGAAGGTGCGCCAGACAGAAAAAGAAAAGAAAAGTAAGAGTGATGGGTGAGAAAGGTGATTGTAGATAAAAGGGAGAGCACGGCTAGAGGCACCTGGAAGGATCCAGAGTGAACATGGCCAGACTGAGCTGGGCCGTGGGTGAAGAGATGGACAGGGAGAGCAAGAGAGGAGCTGCCAACCAAGAAGGGTGGCCTGGGCCAAAAGACCAGCTAAGAGACTGGTGTAGCCAAAACAGCTGAGTTATATAAGGGCCAGAGGAGCTGAGGGAAGGGATAGACCAGCACCTGTGCTTCAGAGTTCAGGGTAGCAGGCAGAAGATGCCAGCTGGGAGGACCCTGCAACATGTAGTGTTGCTGGGAGAACCTGGAAGCGAGAATCCACTTTGTGATGCTAGGAGGCATCTAAGCTGTTTGTACCAGGTTTGAGACCTCACAATAGGTGAGGTCTGTAGGACGAACTAATAATGTAATCCCACCCCCAGAGCACCCAATTGTGCAATAGCCAGTGATTATGAAAAGAATGGACCTTCCATGTGAATACACTCACAAACTGGCCCTGGCTAACCCTTCCGGTATACTTCCTACCACTCTCCATGAGTACTTCACCATTCTAGGAAGTTCAGCTCCAGACTCTTTTCTATCATACCCCTGATCTCTTGTCTGCTTTCTCTATAATTTATGCTCTCCTCTCTGTCTTGGTCAAGTCCTTTTAATTTAAAAAAGGAAGAATTCAATCTTATTACACTCACAGGGCTTGGTAGATCTTCAGTCTTTAGAACTTCGGAACCCTGTGACCACTGAAAGACTAAGATACGCATGCATTTTTTTTTTAAACAGTTTCTTTGTGACAGACACTCTCTGCAGGATTCATGCATTTTATTTCCAGCTTGTAAATTCATGAGGATCAGGTCTTTAGTCCACTGGATACTTGGATATATCTCCAGTGTTCTCTGCCTGACATGCTCTTGTATAAAGCTGTTGCTTTACAATCACCTTCCAGAACAAAAAAGAAAAAGAGAATTCTAAATACACCATGGCTTGCTGGCACAAATCAGATCTTGGTCATTATTTACAAGGCAGGCTGCTAGTCAATTCATATCCCACACACCGAGTCTTTGTGAGATGCCTTCCCAGGTGGCCTTGTCTGCGGGGGCAGAGGGGGGGGGTACCTGACTGGCAAACAGGCTACCATATGACATTGCAAGAGCAGGTTCAGTTAGGGACTGTGATTGAATTACAGTGTTTAATACCTGTAATAGGAGCCACTTGTTCTTTTAAGAGAATTATGAAAAATAGCCCTTTTGTTATCAGACAGTGTTGCTGAGTCAGCCAGTGGCCCACTTTCCATCTAGGCCATTCTTCTTTACCCTAAAATTCATTTCATACTTCTGATACTTGATGGCCCAGATAGTAAATGGAATCTGCTAGGACATGCTGCCTTTCTCGCTGATTTTCTCAGCTTAACTAAATACCTACCTGGCAGGATTACAGTTAACCAATGGCCAAAACTTGAAATCCTACCCACTTGCTTATGCATACTCCATGCACCTGAATGGTTTCACTCAAATGCCCCCAAAGAAAGGAGTCTGTTGTGAGTAGAGGTTACATTACCTGCCTATCCAGTGGGATGGATTTTCATCATGTTGAGAATCTTAAACTGAGAAAGACCCAAGGGCTCTTATAAGGGGAAAGAGGTGGGTGGGAAGTTCTGTCTACCTATGCGAACTTATTCCTGCCCAGAACTCTAATATTCCCCTCCTTCATTGTCTTAAAAAGATGGCTAGAAGTTACAAAAGAGGGTGGGGTTTCCATCTCAACCTTTTTTTAACCCTTTGAGTGTCTGCGTGCTTCCCTCCAGATGATCCCTTCGGGTTCTAGAGCCTAAAGTTAGCATCATCTCAGTCCTAATCACTTCCAGATAAATATAAAGTGATGAGGAATGTTGGAAATTACTACAATGTCTCCCAAAGTCAGGCTACAATAAAGAGAAAAGACTAATAATACCCTAGGCATCCATTATATATGTAATCTTCCAAACTGTGTACTGGAAACTTTTCTTTTATAGCCTGGTCTTCCTTTCATGGCAATGGAATATGCTAGCAATAGAATTCTAAGAAAAGAAATCTGTACACAAGAACAAGAACACCAAAACTGGTCATATCTTAGTTGAGTAATTAAGAGATTTCCTGGCAGTGTTTCTTCCATCACATACATCATCATCTCCTCTGGGTACTACCCCCCTTGGTATGTTGTTTAATCATGACTTAATCTCTTGAGTTCACAAAGCCCTTGATTCAAGATTCTCTATAACGCATAATTAAGACTTCTGACACCTTAGCTTAACTTACTTTTGAACACACAGTAGGCCTTTGGTGGATGGATAAGCAGTCATAACTGATTTGGACAAGAGTTAATACTTCAGATTACTTGGCACACTAGCTCTTTTGCAATGCTGAAATACTTTGGTAACTTGGATTGAGAAACACATCAAAGTATTTAAATTAGTTTTACCCCAATTTGTTTATTGACAATAATCACTTAGAATTTGGGGATGAATATTAATGTGTGAGACTGTTATTTTTATATGTCAAAATGTTCACATATTAGCAATTTTATGTGTTGAGTCTGAGAAATTTGAAGTTCCCTTTTTGCTCCCCAGTAGACCTGTTCAAATCTACTCCCTGTAGATTTTAAACCAGTAAACCTGTTATGTTAGTTGGATGTATATCCCAGTGTTTGCCTACTCACTTTTACCCACGTGGAGAGGGAAGAGTTGCTTACAGCCATTTCTACACACAGGTCAACATCGAGAGTCATGGGGAGGGTAGAAGGCCCCAGAGTGTTATATTAAATACGTAGAGTGCCTGGGTGCTTATACTGGCAGCTCCTATAGTAGTTATATGACTTTGGGCAAGTTCTCCTTCTGTTCTTTCATCTAAAACATAGGGTTAATACCTACTATCTTCTTATAAGATTGTTGTGATAAAACATCATGACCAAAAATAACTTGGGGAGGAGTTGGTTTATTTCATCTTACAATTTGTAGTCCATCATCCAGGGAAGTCAGGGCAGAAATTCACGACAAGAACCTGAAAGTAGGGATGGAAGCAGAGGCCATGGAGGCGTGCTGCTTACTGTTGGCTCCTCATGACTTGCTCAGACTGCTTTTATATAGCATTTAGCACATTTTGCTCAAGGACAACACCACCCCAATAGGCTGAACCTTCCCATACCAATCAATGGAAAAATACCCCACTATCTTGTCAGTGGGCCAATCTGCCACTGGAATGTTCTCAGTAAAGGTTTTCTGTTCATAAATGACTACCTTGTGAAAGCTGACATAAAATTAGCCAGTACACCATGCTCCTCTTGGAGGCTTTCAAAGCATCACCCTTCTTCCTGGCTCTCCTCAAAACTTTTCTGCTTCAATCACCTTACAGTCTCTATCAGTCTTTTCATGTCCCAGAAAACAGTGGTCCTGCTGAGACAGTAACCTCTTATCTACAACCAATGCCCTAAAACTGGTACCTCTGATGGATCCTGTTTCTTCTATAAGTCCACCAGTTGCACTTGCCATGGCTTTCTTTATTAGGGTATGTAGAGAGCCACGCCCGAGCTGGCTCAATCACCATTACAACATGGTGCCAGCATCCGGTGTCCTCTCCCTGTAAACAAGTAGTCTGCGCATGTGCTAAGGGCCAGAGCACGCCAAGTCACAGCCCATCCCGAGGCGTCACATGAGGTAATGAGCAAACAGCCAATCAGAAATGAACACGCCGCTCCGGGGTGTATATAAGCAGTACCTTTTTGGGGTTTGGGGTCTTCCTCTTAAAGATGCAATAAACACTTGTTGCAGAAGGATCCCGGTGTCCGTGTGCATTCTTGCTGGCGAGATGATTGCGCGGATTACAAGGGTAGTGGTATATTAGAGGATTCTACCATCCCCAAATCAATCTAATACAGTACATGTTTTCTCCGTGTATTACATATTTTCTTCTCCTGGGGAAAAGACTACAGAGTTTCAAGCTGAGAAGTTGAACATCTTGATTAGAAACTCTCTTTTTTTTTTAGTTAGATATTTTATTTATTTACATTTCTAATGCTATCCCCTTTCCCAGTTTTCCCTCTCAGGGAAAAAAAAAAAACCAAAAAACCTGTGCCCTCCCTCTTCCCCCTATTCACTAACCCACCCTCTCCTGCTTCCTGGCCCTGGCATTCCACTACACTGGGGCATAGAACCTTCACAGGACCAAGGGCCTCTCCTCCTATTGATGGTCTACTAGCCCATCCTCTGATACATATGCAGCTGGAGCCATGAGTCCCACCATGTGTACTCTTTGGTTGGTAGTTTAGTCCCTGGGAGCTTTGAGGGTACTAGTTAGTTCATATTATTGTACCTCCTAAGGGGCTGTAAACCCCTTCAGCTCCTTGGGACCTTTCTCTAGCTCCTTCATTGGGGACTCTGTGCTTAGTCCAATGGATGTCTGTGAGCCTCAACTTCTATATTGCTCGGGCACTGGCAGAGCCTCTCAAGAGACAGCTATATCAGACTCCTGTCAGCCAGCACTTGCTGACATCTGCAATAGTGTCTGAGTTTGGTGATTGAATATGGGAAGGATTCCCAGATAGAGCAGTCTCTGGATTGTCCTTCCTTCAGTCTCTGCTCAATAGCTTGTCTCTGCAACTCCTTCCATGGGTATTTGGTTCCCCCTTCTAAGAAGAATTGAAGTATCCACACTTTGGTCTTCCTTCTTCTTGAGTTTCTTGTGGTTTGTGGATTGTTTCTTGGGTATTCCGTTATTTTTAGGCTAATATCCACTTCTCAGTGGGTGCGTTATTTTGTGATTGGGTTACCTCACTCAGGATAATATTCTCCAGATCCATCCATTTTCCTAAGAATTTCATAAATTGTTTTTAATCGATGAGTAGTACTCCATTGTGTAAATGTACCACATTTCCTGTATCCATTCCTCTGTTGAGGGACATCTGGGTTGTTTCCAGCTTCTGGCTATTATAGAAACTTTAAACATAGTGATCAACAGAACTTAAACTGTGCCATCATCTCCCATTGAGTAAGTTCTCCTGAGCATCCAGGGCGATTTCTACAATGCCAAGGGCAGTCTATCATGGTTTCCTTTACATTATAACAAACCATATCCTAAATGAGACAGGCAGCATTATTGTGGGGACATCTTAGGAGTTTACCACCTTAAGGTGGTAGTCTAGTATGAATTAAGTCTAGTATGAAGGTCTATTTGTATAACAATAGTATTATTTCTGAAAGAAAATAATTTCCCTTCAATTACTAACTCTAATGTGCAAGTCTATTATGAATATATCCATGTCTACATCTAACTTTTCTGATAACTCATTAGTAACTTTGACAATGCCTGTGAGACTCACAATCAAATGATCTTGAGTTCAAAACAGACATGAGACTTTGGGGGATGTCTCTTGGTTATTCTGAAACTCTCTCTGTCTCTCTGTCTCTGTCTCTGTCTCTGTCTCTGTCTCTGTCTCTCTCTCTCTCTCTCTCTCTCTCTCTCTCTCTCTCTCTCTCTTTCTCTCTCTCTCATTCTTATGTAATAGGAAGGAAGTAAAGGGCTCTAGGGTGTGAGGTAAAGATTTAGGAAGGCAATGAAGGGTTCCAAGGTGCTTTGCACCTCTCCTTGAACACAGTAGGCATTGAACAAAGGATACTTAGGTTTCTCTTTCTTCTCCAGGAAGGAATTAGGTGGTGTTCACATTACACACAAAGAGCTTTCCTACTATGGTTTACAAACATTGCAACAATGTACTATAGTTATGTAACAGCATCCTAACGGTCTCTAATACAGGTTATTCAGTGCATCATTAATGTAATCATGCCTGGTTGAGGTTTCTGTATCAAGAAGCAGTAATCCCATATTTTCTAAATACATGTTAAGGGCTGGCAACATTGCTTAGCATGTCAAGGTCCTTGCCAGCAAATGTGATGAACCAAGATCAATCCCTAGGCTCACATGGTAGAAGAAGTAAACCAGCTAGCTATTCAGGTTGTACTGTGACCTACACAGATGCACCATAGTGTGTACAGTTATATGCATACACATACAAACAAATAAGCAAAGATCTAAAACCAATATAAGGTGACAAGTAAAAGGATTGTTAAATTTTAAAACAATATGTGGTAATTAATTTCAAGAGAATTGTTTCACCATGTTAGCAAAACGTACAAAAAAGTTATAAAAAAGACATTAAATATAATTCTCTGGCACATAGAAATTTATAAATGCCATTTATATTTATATACCATGTTAGTAAAAAACCAGCATCTACAAAAGAAGTATCAACTGGAAGTGCAAAATTCTCCCAGAAGTATGCACACAGGGTCTCCCCCTGGGAGGTGGATTTTCCCTGCTTAAAAAAGAGGAAAACGTTCTGTGATATAACACCTTCACCAACATGTCTGTAAATTTATCTCTAATGCATCTTACTTTTCTCACTTACCTTCTTGCTTTTATTTTTGTTTGGAAATGAGGCTGTTTTAGTCAAAACCCATGGTATAACAAGTATGACAATATCAATTACAGAAGGGAGGACTTGGGCTGAGTATTCAGTTGTGACCACAACATAAAAAAGATCAGGTAGAGAGCAGAGTTCAATTTTCTTGAGTCACAAGTTGATAGGGTCTTTTCCCATCATAGATATTTAGATTCAGCCTAGCTGGCATGAAATAGGATCTTTGAAATCATTAATAAAAGGAGGAGATGGGTTATTGTTGTATTTAAGTATAATTGACATCTGGGTCAATTCCTCATATGACCCCCGTAAGCCATCTGCTTTGTGTTTGCCACTATAACATTTGCTTATTCTCATGTGATTCCTCATGTAACCTAAATCTCCAAAGTACACACTGAAATCTAACTTTCTTTTAGTCAGTTTAACTAGTTCTCATAAGTTAAGGTACACAATGAAATCTCGGTACACTGTACAGGGAAGGTCTGTCCCTCTGCTTTGTGAAGTAGAGGGGTCGACCAGCAGTTAATGAACAGGAGCCATGTTTATATTGTCATTTGAATGTGAATGTTGTTCCATAGGCTTAAGTGAACACTTGATCCCAACTAGTAAAGCTATTTTAGGAGGGCTATGCAACCTTTAAGATATGGAACCTCATTGGAGAAAATACATCATTGGGGGTGGATCTGAGGATTTATATCCTGGCCCCATTTCCTATTCTTTCCTCATTTCCTGACTGCTGATATAAGTGGTCACCTGGGAACATGTTTCTGCTGCTACACCTATCCCACCATTATTGACTGTCTCTATTTGAAACTATAAGCCAAGATGGTTTTTTGTATTTCTTAGATTGCCTTAGTTAGACATTTTATCATAGTATAACTGGTGAAGTAACTAAGAGAGCATAGCATTTCTCACATCCTTGCTGGAGCAGTTAGAGAGAAGGATTACGGCCCCATGTTATAGCCAAAGAAACTGAACCCTATCAGAGCCAGCTGCCTTGTCAGGTGTCACAAAGGTGATGCACAGACGGGATGCAGGAGCAGTGATAGATTTCTCCATCACTTCTGCTTCCACAAGAATCACTGAAATTTGTTCCATGTACTCTTCCTTGGGGAAGACACTTCTGGTCTTAGCATTTGTTAGTTGCCTATAGTTCTTTGTGAGGGTTAAGACCTTATGGGCTTTCCCCCATCTATTTTAACATGCCTGTTGTTATTGTCCTATTCAATTCATGTTTAGGCAGTCATGTACCAAATGGTCAGTCCTGAAATTATACAGACAAGTAAAATTATACATATACAGTATATATGTAGTTATATACTAGAGAATGTATATATGTGTGTGTGTGTATACACACATATATATGGATATAAGAACAATTAATGAAAAAGATAACCATGAATTTCAGAGAGAACAAGAAAGTGTGAATGGGAGATTTGGAAGGAGGAAGAGAAAGAAGAAAATTATGTAATTATATTAAAGTCTAAAATAATAAAATTGAGAATCGGCAGGGCAGGGCAGCCAGCGCAGGATCCTTTCTACGTCCCTCTTCAGCTAAGAGGAGGTTCTGCAGATCCACAGGCCTCTCTGCCCCTTTCCTGCAAGTGGAGAGCCTGTCTCCAGGGTTTGTTCTGACCCCAGGACTCAGGAAGGACAACTGATCCACAGCCCACTGCACACAGGTCTTATCTGAGGAGAGCTGATCTCCCAGAAGTACTGACACAGGCTTACAGACCCACAGGAGGAACAAGCTCCAGCCAGAGACAGTAAGAACCTCTAACATCAGAGATCAACAGATGGTGAAAGGCAAACGCAAGAATCTTACCAACAGAAACCAAGACTACTTGCCTTCATCAGAACCTTGTACTCCCACCACAGCAAATCCTGAATATCCCAAAACACCAGAAAAGCAAGATTTGGATCTAAAGTCATATCTCATGATGGTGATAGAGGAATTTAAGAAGGACATAAATAACTCCCTTAAAGAAATACAGAAGAACACAGGTAAACAGGTACAAGCTCTTAAAGAAGAAACACAAAAATATTGACACAATAGTCAAAGAAAACTCAAAATGCAAAAAACTCCTAACCTAAAACATCCAGGAAATCCAGGACACAATGAGAAGACCAAACCTAAGGATAACAGGTATAGAAGAGAGTGAAGACTCCCAATGTAATGGGCCAGTAAATATCTTCAACAGAGCCACGGTTGAGAGCCACCAAGTCAGCCATAGTCCTTCATTAGGCAGAGATTGCATCTCTGTTACGTGACTAGAGCCTCCTAGTCTTCGTGGGTAAGGAGAGAGCTCATGACAAAGCCTTTAAGCTCTGGTGCAAGTGTGGTAGCTATCGACAACAAAATAGAGCAAGCTATGGATCTGGTGAAAAGCCATTTGATGTATGCAGTTAGAGAGGAAGTGGAGGTTCTGAAGGAGCAGATCAAAGAACTAATAGAGAAAAACTCCCAGCTGGAGCAGGAAAACAATCTGTTAAAGACACTGGCTAGTCCGGAGCAGCTTGCCCAGTTTCATGCCCAGCTGCAGACTGGCTCCCCTCTGGCCACCACGCAGCCACAGGGGACCACACAGCCCCCTGCGCAGCCAGCATCCCAGGGCTCAGGATCAACCGCATAGCCTGCTATGCCCCAACAGAACGGGCTGCTGTTGTCTGAACTGAACAGACGAAGAAGAAGCTGTGCTAGCGAGAAGCCACCTCCACAGTCACCCATTTCATTGCTGCCTACGAAAGAGACGTGAGACTCACACGCTGTTCTCGCTTTCTCCCCAGTATTAAGCACTCACAATGCTTTTGGCTTGAAGAAATGTACTAGTTGAGTGAATTAAAGGTTAATCAGAGAGTGAGCATGGATGTACCCTGTGCACCGTGGCAGATATCTGAGGAATGGTTTAATGGTCGCTGAGGAGCTGTGTGCCTTTTCAACCCTCCCTAGCCACCCACCCGGCTTCCAAGAGCTCTGGGGCTTACCTGCATGGAGTTCGGAAGGTGGGCTGCTCCTGGATTCTGTGTTCTCCTCTCCTTCCCATCAAAGAACTTGAGAGGCCAGAAACAAGACTGCAAGGGGAGAGGGTATGCAGTCCTTACACAAAACCGACAACTGTCACCAAAGCTTATAGAACACGATAGTACTGTGAACTCTTAGTGACACGACGGTGAGAGGTAGCTGGGATCTAGGCTATTTTTATTATGAAGGTTGTTTTGCTTGTTGTATATCTGTGTATGTAGTGTAACGAATTTGTACAATAGAGGACCATAACTACTGTTTAGGTTGTACAGGTTGAAATCTAGATGTTCCATTGGCTGTCTGAAAAGGTGTGGGCTGTCCTTCCTAGAGAGATCTACGTAAGAACTGCTTCGTGACAAAAACCACACCTGAAGAAATTTTAAGAATTTGGCAGAGTTAGTCACTTTGTGTAATCCGGAATCTAGCTGCTGAGTCTTGCAAAGCAAACCCCCTGTTGACCGATGTCAGTTGAGCTGGTGAGTTACCCAGAGAAGTGATCAGTTGCTAAGGAGGTGGATTTCCCAGTAGGGGTTTCTGCACTTCACCTGTATAGTCGTTCTGCACATGTTCCCCACACAGTCCCCACTGTATTTACCTGTTCTACTTGTCACCTTTCAATAAAGCATATCAAATGTTGAAAAAAAATCTTCAACAAAATTATAGAATAAAATTTCCCTAACCTAAAGAAAGAGATGCCCATGAACATACAAGAAGCCTATAGAACTCCAAATAGACTGGACCAGAAAAGAAATTCCTCCCGCCACACAATAGTCAAAACACCAAATGCACAAAAACAAAGAAAGAATATTAAAAGCAGCGAGGGAAAAAGGTCAAGTAACATACAAAGATAGGCCTATCAGAATTACACCAGACTTCTCACCAGAGACTATGAAAGCCAGAAGATCATGGGTTGATGTCATACAGACCTTAAGACAACACAAATGCCAGCCCAGGCTACTATACCCAGCAAAACTCTCAATTACCATAGATGGAGAAACCAAAGTATTCCATGACAAAACCAAATTTACACAATATATTTCCACCAATCCAGCCCTTTAAAGGGTAATAAATGGAAAACTCCAACACAAGGAGGGGAACTACATCCCTGAAAAAGCAAAAATTTAATCTTCCAAGAAAACTAAAAGAAGATAGATATATGAACGGAATTCCAGCTCTAACAACAAAACTAACAGGAAGCAACATTTACTTTTCCTTAATATCTATTAATATCAATGGACTCAATTCTCCAATAAAAAGACATAGACTATCAGATTGGGTACATAAACAGGAACCAACATTTTGCTGCATACAGGAAACCCACCTCAGTGACAAAGACAGACACTACCTCAGAATAAAAGGCTCGAAAACAGTTCTCCAAGCCAATGGTCCCAAGAAAAAAGCAGGAGTAGCCATTCTAATATTGAATAAAATCAACTTTCACCCTAAAGTGATCAAAAAAGATAAGGAGGGACACTTCATATTCATCAGAGGTATGATCTACCAAGATGAACTCTCAATTCTGAACCTCTATGCTCCAAATGCAAGGACATCTACATTCATACAAGAAACTTTACTAAAGCTCAAAGCACGTATTGCAGTGCACACAGTAATAGTAGGAGATTTCAACACCTCACTCTCTGCAATGGACAGATCATGGAAACAGAAACTAAACAAAGACACGGTGAGATTAACAGAACCTATGAAACAGATAGATTTAACAGATATCTATAGAACTTTTTATCCTAAAACAAAAGGATATACCTTCTTCTCAGCATCTCATTGTACCCTCTCCAAAATTGACCCTATAATTGGACACAGATCAGGCCTCAACAGATACAAGAAGATTGAAATAATTCCTTGCATCCTATCAGATCATCATGGACTAAGGCTGCTCCTCAATAACAACATAAACAATAGAATGCCCACATACACGTGGAAACTTAACAACACTCTACTCAATGATAACTTGGTCAAGGAAGAAATAAAGAAAGAAATTAAAGACTTTCTAGAGTTTAATGAAAATGAAGCCACAACATACCCAAACCTATGGGACACAATGAAATCAGTCCTAAGAGGAAAACTCATAGCTTTAAGTGCCTACAAAAAGAAATTGGAGAGAGCATACACCAGCAATTTGACAGCACACCTGAAAGTGCTAGACCAAAAAAAAGCAAATTCACCCAAGAGGAGTCAAAGGCAGGAAATAATCAAACTCAGGGCTGAAATCAACCAAATAGAAACAAAAAGAACTATACAAAGAATCAACCAAACCAGGAGCTGGTTCTTTGAGAAAATCAACAAAATGGATAAACCCTTAGCCTGACTAACTAGAGGGCACAGAGTCATTATCCTAATTAACAAGATCAGAAATGAAAAGGGAGACATAACAAAAGACACTGAGGAAATCCAAAAAATCATGAGAGCCTACTACAAAAGCCTATACTCAACAAAACTGGAAAACCTGGATGAAATGGACAATTTTCCAGACAAATACCAGGTACCAAAGTTAAATCAAGATCAGAACAATGATCTAAACAGTCCATATCTGCTCATGAAATAGAAACAGTCATTAATAGTCTCCCAACCAAAAAAAGCCCAGGACCAGATGGGTTTAGTGCAGATTTTTATCAGACCTTCAAATAAGAGCTAATACCAATACTCCTCAAACTATTCCACAAGATAGAAACAAGGGGTACTCTATCCAATTTGTTCTATGAAGCCACAATTACTCTTATATCTAAACCACATAAAGACCTAACAAAGAAAGAAAACTTCAGACCAAATTCCTTTATGAATATCGATGCAAAAATACTCAATAAAATTTTTACAAACCGAATCCAAGAACACATCAAAATGATCATCCATCATGATCAAGTAGGCTTCATCCCAGGGATGCAGGGATGGTTCAATATACGGAAATCCATCAACGTTAATTCACTATATAAACAAGCTAAAAGAAAAAAACTATATGATCATCTCATTAGATGATGAGAAAGCATTTGAGAAAATCCAACATCCCTTCATGATAAAAGTCTACAAAAGATCAGGAATTTAAGGCCCATACTTAAACATAGTAAAAGCAATATACAGAAAACCAGTAGCCAACATCAAACTAAATGGAGAGAAACTTCAAGCAATCCCACTAAAATCAGGGACTAGACAAGGCTGCCCACTCTCTCCCTACCTATTCAATATTGTACTTGAAGTCTTAGCCAGAGCAATTAGACAACAAAAGGAGATCAAAGGGATGCAAATTGGAAAGGAAGAAGTCAAATTATCACTATTTGCTGATGATATGATAGTATACTTAAGTGACTCCAAAAATTCCAGAGAGCTCCTAAACCTGATAAACAACTTCAGCAAAGTAATTGGATATAAAATTAACTCAAGCAAATCAGTGGCCTTCCTCTACACAAAGGATAAACAGGCTGAGAAAAAAATTAGGGAAACAACACTCTTCACAATAGTCACAGATAATGTAAAGTACCTTGCTGTGACTCTATCTAAGCAAGTAAAAGATCTGTTTGACAAGAACTTCAAGTCTCTGAAGAAGGAAATCGAAGAAGATCTCAGAAGATGGAAAGATCTCCCATGCTCATGGATTGGCAGGATTAATATAGTAAAAATGGCCATCTTACCGAAGGCAATCTACAGATTCAATGCAATCCCCATCAAAATTCCAACTCAATTCTTCACAGACTTAGAAAGAGCAATTTGCAAATTCATCTGGAAGAACAAAAAAAAACCAGGATAGCCAAAACTATTCTCAACAATAAAGGAACCTCTGGTGGAATCACAATCCCAGACCTTAAGCTGTACTACAGAGCAATTGTAATAAAAACTGCATGGTATTGATACAGTGACAGGCAAATAGATCAATGGAATAGAATTGAAGACCCAGAAATGAACCCACAAACCTATGGCTGTTTGATCTTTGACAAAGGAGCTAAAACCATCCAGTGGCTAAAAGACAGCATTTTCAACAAATGGTGCTGGCTCAACTGGCAGTTAACATGTAGAAGAAGACAAATTGATCCACTCTTATCTCCTTGTACAAAGATCAAGTCCAAGTGGATCAAGGACCTCCACATAAAAGCAGATACACTGAAACTAATAGAAAAGAAAGTGGGGAAGTGCCTAAAGCACATAGGCACAGGGGAAAATTTCCTGAACAGAATACCAATAGCTTCTGCTCTAAGATCAAGAATCAACAAATGGGACTTCATAAAATTTCAAAGCTCTGTAAGGCAAAAGACACTGTCAATAGGACAAAATGGCAACCAACAAATTGGGAAAAGGTCTTTACCTATCCTATATCTGATACAGGGCTAATATCCAATATATACAAAAAACTCAAGAAGTTAGACTCTAGAGAAACAAATAACCCGATTTAAAAAGGAATACAGAGCTAAGCAAAGAATTGTCAACTAACGAATACCAAATGGCTGAGAAGCACCTAAAGAAATGTTGAACATCCATAGTCATCAGGGAAATGCAAATCAAAACAACCCTGAAATGCCACCTTACACCAGTCAGAATAGCTAGGATCAAAAACTCAGGTGACAGCAGATTCTGAGGAGGTTGTAGAGAAAGAGGAACACTCCTTCATTGCTGGTTGAATTGCAAGCTGGTACAACTACTCTAGAAATCAGTTTGGCAGTTCCTTTGGAAATTGGACATAGTACTACCAGAGGACCCAGCTATACCACTCCTGGACGTATTCCCAGATGATGCTCCAACATGTAATAAGGACACATGCTCCACCATGCTCATAGCAGCCTTATTTATAATAGCCAGAAACTGGAAACAACCCAGATGTCCCTCAACAGAGGAATGGATACAGAAAATGTGGTACATCTACACAATGGAGTACTACTTAACTATTAAAAACAATGAATTTATGAAATTCTTGGGGAAATGGATGGACCTGGAGAATATCATCTTGAGTGAAGTAACCCAATCACAAAATAACACACATGATATGCATTCTCTGATAAGTGGATATTAGCCTAGAAGACCGGAATATACAAAGTACAATCCACAAACCACAAGAAACTCAAGAAGAAGGAAGACCAAAGTGTGGATACTTTGTTCCTTCTTAAAAAGGGGAACAAAATACCCATGGAAGGATTTTCAGAGACAAACTATGGAGCAGAGACTGAAGGAAGGACAATTCAGAGACTGCTCCACCTGGGAATCCTTCCCATATTCAATCATCAAATCCAGACACTATTGTGGATATCAGCAAGTGCTGGCTGACGGGAGCCTGATATAGCTGTCTCTGGAGAGGCTCTGACAGTACCCCACTAATACAGAAGTAGAGGCTCACAGCCATCCATTGGACTGAGTACAGGGTTCCTGTTTGCTCCCTCCCCCTGCCTCGGCTCTGCTGCAGACCGACAGCCAGAGCCTTGAGGTGGCTACCTGCAGGGCTAAACAATGGCCAGCTACAAACTGAAGGTTTGTCTTCGAAAGAAGAGTCAAGCTGAGTTGCAAACACGCCTACCTGCCTAAGAACTTGCTGACTTTTTGAACAGGCCTGCCTGCCTGCCTGAGAACTCTGAGTTTCCAGAGACCTTGGCATGTCTGCTACTGTGTTTACGTTATGCACATGTCTTGTACCTGGAGATTTCGGTTTCACTTCTTGGCTGTACCTATAAATGTTCAAAATATTCTCAAGTAAATAGATGCCTTGGCATCCGTCTCTCTTTGTTTTCGACCCTTTTATTTTTCAGGTCTGTCTCAAACCTCGGGCTGAGGAGAACCCAGACCCATGGAGCTGTGGGTCAGCTCCACCCAGGTCCCCAATGAAGGAGCAAGAGAAAGGACCTAAGGAGCTGAAGGGTTTGCAGCCCCTTAGCATGAACAACAATATGAACTAATTAGTACCCTCAGAGCTCCCAGGGACTAAAACTCCAACCAAAGAGTGCACATGGGGGGGTGGGGGGGAACTCATGGCTCCAGCAGCATGTGTATAGTAGAAGATGGCCAAGTTGGTCATCAATGAGAAGAGAGGTCCTTGGCCCTGTGAAGGTTCTGTGCCCCAGTGTAGGGCCAGGAAGTGGGAGAGGGTGGAGTGGTGAGCAGGGGGAGGGGGGAGGGAATAGGGGATTGTTTTAGTTTGGGGGTTTTATTTTTTTTTCTTATTTTATTTTTCTTTTTTCTTTTGGAGGAGAACCTGGGAAAGGAGATATTGTAAATAAGGAAAACATCTAATAAAAAAATTCATTAGAATGAGTAAAAATAAATAAATAAATAAATAAATAAATAAATAAATAAATTGAAGACACAACAGAGATGCAAGCTTGGTATTTAAAGTACTTGGGTGGTTGAGGTGAGGGAATCACAATTTCAAAGCCTGCTTGGGCTACAGAGTGAGTTCAGTATTGGTCTGAGCAGTGGGATTGTATCCAAGTGGGAGGGGTAATGGGGTTAGGGATATGCAAGGGAGGATATAAATTGAGTAAAGAAGAAAGGAAGGGAAGAAAGGTAAGAAGGAAGGAGGAAGGAAGGAAGAGATGAAAGAAAGAAAGAAAGAAAGAAAGAAAGAAAGAAAGAAAGGAAGGAAGGAAGGAAGGGAGGGAGGAAGGAAGAGAAGGAAAGAAAGAAAGATTGGTCTGAGCAACTAGGAGGACTCTTTTTCACACTAAGAGCAAAGAGGGTGATCTCTAGGTCAGTGGTAGAGTGCCTGGGAACTATGTGAGATGCTGAGTTCCACACCCATCATGTGTACACACAGACAACTAGGACTGGGAGTGGGGGTGGCACAGGTAGAAGTTTAGTGAAGATGGCATAAGAAATTATTTTTCTTTTCAAGGAATGAGAATAACACTGTGCTAGAGATAGAGCCAAAGCTCTTTTGTTCGCACACCCTCAGGTCTGGCTCTCAAAGGGTCACTCCAGGAGGGCCAGCGCTACCACACTGCCCAGGAGACTGCAAGGATGCTCTCCTGAGTGCTGTAGCAGCTGAGAGGTGAGCTTACTGCTCTTACTCTCACCCCTTTTCAGCCTCACAGTGGTATGGGTGAGGAATCAATGCCCTTCCCCAGTCTCCTTTGCCTGAAGCAGGTGGGAGAGTCAACTGTATCTCCTTGCCTGGGTAGCTCAGCAGAGCAGTGCTGGAAAGCTGGATCTGGTGAAATGAGCACCCAAGGGTCACCCCTGTCCCTTGCCAGCTGCCACAAGGAGGAGAGTTGTTCCTGTTCCTCACCTGGGCAAATGTTCTTCAGCTGGCTCTGGTGAAGTGGGTGCAGGAGGGCTGATGGGCTGAACAACTCAGCCACCACTGAAGCCCAGATCCAGAGCTTTGAGTTGACCCACTCCAATATCTACCCCATCCATCAACTGCTGGAGTACATGAAGGGGTTAGTCCTGGAGAACCAAAGCTGCAAGATCTCCATGACACAGGATAACAACATGACAACAGAGAGGAGTCCCATTGTGCTGAGTGTAGTTTTATCATTACCACCTTTGCTCCAGGTTCAGCCACACTACTAGCCCCTCCTGGCTTCCCTTTTGTTCTACCTGCCTTTGCTCCAGGAAGTAAGCCACCCAGCTTCTCTTGAATCTATGGATAAAAGACACACACACACACACACACACACACACACACACATAGTTTGGCACTTTACAATTTTCCCTCTAGGCACAATTGCTGGATGTTACTGTATCCTAACTGGAAAAGCATGCCCTTACCAATCTATTATTTCTGTCTCTCCACTTGCCCTAAACTTCACTGGCTAATCCTACCTAGACCCTGCCAAACATCCTTGGCCACCCTCCTGTAGCAGAAGCCATAGGCCCAAGCTCTCCTTGAGACTTCATATAGTTTCTGTGTTCTTTGTCCAAAATACGGCTGAAAACTCTGCTCTTCTTTTTTGCATCTCCCTTTTTCTCCCAGGACCCAGAAGCTCCACCTGTACATTCTACCCAGCAATTATCCCCCTGCTTTCTTTAATGATGAATCAAGAACTAATTGGCATCAGAACCTTAGCATCAGAACCACCCCCTTCACCAATGAAGATTTAGTATTAATAATACAGCAGACACTAGAGGCCTCAAACTAGACCAAAGACTCATTGCAATGTATATTAGCAAGTAAAGCATTTGGGCAAAAGGGTATACTGTGGGACACACCATCATACACCACACAGTTTCACAGCAAGATGGGGGTTTTTTTAAAAAGTTTTTTTCTCTTTTTCTGTTGTTTTTATTTTTGTTTTCTTGGGGTGGGGTACAGTTCAAGGGCAGATATGAAGGGATTGAGAGATGAGTGGGATTGGGGTGGATGATGTGAAATTCACAAAGATTCAGTAAATAAAGAAGAAAATGAAGAAGAGGAAGAGGAAAAAGAGGAGGAAGGGGAGGAGGAGGAGGAAGAAGAAGAAGAAGAAGAAGAAGAAGAAGAAGAAGAAGAAGAAGAAGAAGAAGAAGAAGAAGAAGAAGAAGAAGAAGAAGAAGAAG
>JADRCD010232773.1:0-12499 GCA_019843815.1 Montemys delectorum
TGGCTTCGCATGGCTGGCTCAGCCTGCTTTTACAAAACTCAGAACCACCAGTCCAGGGATGATACCCCTGGCAGTGGGCTGGGTCCTTCCCCACTGATCACTTATTGAGAAAACGCCTTACAACTAGATCTCATGGAAGTATTTTCTCAAGCGAGGCTCTGTCCTCTCTGATGACTGAAACTGGTATCAAGTTGCCGTACTAAACCAGGCAGTACAAGTGACCATGACCCCTTGTGAACTTGACACACGAACACATCAATATTAAGCCTCAATCCTTCCTTTCATATTTATTCCCAAGATTTCACATTAAAAACATAAATAACTTTACAAGTCCCATAGTTGTTACAACTTAAAACACATTAAAATTGCCGGGCGGTGGTGGCGCACGCCTTTAATCCCAGCACTTGGGAGGCAGAGGCAGGCGGATTTCTGAATTCGAGGCCAGCCTGGTCTACAGGTCTATAAAGTGAGTTCCAGGACAGCCAGGGCTACACAGAGAAACCCTGTCTCGAAAAACAAAAAACAAAAAACAAAAAACAACAACAACCCCCCCCCTCAAAAAACCCACATTAAAATTTCAATCTCTTTAAAATGTCCAATCTCTTTTCAAAATTCAAAATCCCAAAACTCTTTTAGAAGTTCAATGTCTTCTAGCTGTGGGCTCCTGTAAAAATTAACTTAAATACCTCCTTCCTTAGGGAAGAACCAGGGCAGTCACAATCTAAACCAAACAAAACTAAATTCCAAGAGCATAAATAATGCAAAGTCTGTGATCTACACACTATCTTCTGGACTCTTCCAAAGGGCTTGGGTCACTTCTCCACCTTCCCTGCACAGAGAGTTATTAGGGCTCACTTTCTTAGTGCTTTGTAGAATGCTGGCATGTCTGTGCCATTCAGCAAATTCTCCACATTATTCGTCTCTCTCAAATCTGATTTACTTTTATGTCATGTGCATTGATGTTATGCCTGCGTGTGTGTCTGTAGGAGGGTGTCAGATGCCCTAGAAACTGAGTTATAGACAGCTGTGATCTGCCAAGTGGGTGCTAGGAATTGAACCCAGGTCCTCTGGATGAGCAGCCAGTAAGTACTCTTAACCACTGAGCCGGCTCGCCAGCCGCACATATGCTATCTTACTAAGATAAATGTATAAAACACAAAATAAAGCACATAGCTATCCCTAAACTGCTCTTGGTAGATTTTGCTAAGCAAAACCACCTTTAGTTTACTACAGATGCTGCCTTTCTGCTGCAGATATTTCGAACATTTCAGGCCGATTAGGGATGTTAGTGCTTTCACTGTGTATTCTAGTTACTCCACGCCTTTGCTTAATCGTAATCTCTACTATCACGGTATGTTTTAGACGGCTTTAAGAAACAAGCTCTGTTTGAGAGAGCTGAGTCTCCTAGCTCCCAGCCCCCAGCTTCCATCCCCCTAGCCCCCCCCCCAAGCCCCCAGCTCCCATCCCTCTCCTCCCAGCCCCCAGCTCCCAGATCTCAGCGACCTTTCAACTCTCATCTCCAGCACTCAGCTCTCAGCATTTGTTATTCTTTACAAAGAGTCATAGCTTTAGTGCTGTAGCACAAGGGTTATAAATTCCATCAAGGACACGTAGGCCCCAAATTAATGACATTACAATAGGTGGGTGAGTAATTCCAACCTTTCCACACAGGAAGCAGTTAAGTATTGTTCCCCCCTACCAAGAGAAACAGGATGTTCAGCAGGACCTACTAGCATTTTGCCATTCTCCCGCGTTCCAAGTGTCAGCATCCCTGCTCGTCATCTGAAAGGACGTCCAGCTTGACTTCTTCCCAAGATTAGAATATCCCCTGGAAGCACCACATTGAAGGCGTCTAAGTGGAGAGCTAAACTATTTCATTCTTAAGAAGCAAGAGAATTCTAATTATCACCAGGCTTTTTCTTATAGAAGAAACACTGCCTCTGTTTTCCTATCACTGCTTGTCCATCTCGGAAGGGTGAAAAAAAGTAGACTCTGGCACGGTGATAGGTTTCATTAAGTTCCATTATGTACTCTAGGCACAGAACTATTTTGGTGGTTTACTGAACCTTCAGGAGAGTCCTAAGAGGAGTTTCAACTATTGTGTCAGTCAGATTTATAGGTCACTAAGCTGAGGCATCCAAATGACTCGGAACAAAGCTCCCATTTGCTTTGCTGGTGAGGTAAATTGTTACTGATTTTTTAAAAAATTCTTTTACATCTCAACTGCAGTTTCTCCTCTCTCCTTCCCCCACTCCTCCCTTTCTTCCCCCACCCACCTTCATTTCCCTCTGATCCACACCTCTGGTTCCAAACAAACAAACAAACAAAAACCCCCAAAACAAACAAACACCCAGGCCTTCTGGATGGACAAACAAATCTCCTCTGTTCCTTCAGATTCTGCAGAGAACACAGACTCTCTACGCCTTTAGTTATTCTTTCCCAGACGTCCTCAGCTTTAGTGCAAGACTAAACTTTAGTTTTATAACCGTAGTATTTGCCATCGACAGGATACAGGACCACTGGCACACACAGTACCACAGACACCACCTTTTACCTAAGTAACAGTTTTTTGTTTGTTTGTTTGTTTTTGTTGTTGTTTTTAAAGTTTAGCTTTTTATCTTTTACTTTTAACTTTTACTTAAGGGGGAAAAAAGCCTTTTTTGCTTTTACAAAAATTGACACACCTTCTATTAAAGTGCCAGATATTATTTTTTGACAACTTCACTAAATATTTACTTAATTTTTTGATTGTTTTATAAAAATAACCAACAAAACCAAACCAAAATAAACAAGCAAAAAAAATTCCCAAACCCAAAAACCCAAAACCCAACAACAACAACAATAATTCCTTACTGAAATTAACTAATGTAAGACAAAAGTGTTCTGTGTCGGATGGGGTCCGATTGAAAACACAAAACAAAAGCCAACAAAACCCAGTTCTGTGTCAGAGTCCGCCCAGAATTTGCTCAGGCTAGCACAGGTGGATGAGAGTAGAGGCAGAGGGGGTATGCATATGATAGAAAATGGTGGATTCCACAGTCAGCTCATCACTGTATTCTATTGGCATGAAAAGAATGAGATGCTAATGTAGACTGATTGAAAATGAGAGAAATGGAAACCCTGTCATCTTTAACTGATGATGAGTGGTTAGACAGGAGGGAAAATGTGAATGCTCTAAGGAGTATAGAAAAGCATCCATATTTGTGGGAGGTCAATGGGCTTTGAGCATGTTTGAATTTGAGTAAAGCAAGTCAGGCTGCATGTATCCAAAAATCCAGATGTTGTTCGGGTTTTGAAATTAAATTTGAAGGTTTAATACTATGATTTTGATTCTTTGGCTTGGAGGTCATGATGTTCCTCCATTTTTAGACAATAGATCTGCAAATTCTGGTTATGCTTTTGCAGTTATGTAGAAACGTATGAAGCATAGCAATCAATATCTGAATCATACATAGTGATTGTATATTGTATTGTGTATTGTATATGTATGGGTATATGTGTGTAATGCGTGTATGCAAATTACAGAGGCCCAAGGTCTGGTCCTAAATTGTTCTCTTCCTTATTTTGTAAGACAGAGTCTCCCACTGAACTGGGAGTTTACAAACCAAGCTAGACTGAGCGATCCTCTTGCCTGCCTCTCTAACACTGGAGGGACAGGTGTGTACTCTGGCGCCTGGCTTTTTATGTAGATGCCAATGATCTGAACCTGGGTCTACATGCTTTCATAACAAGCACTTTTCTGACTGCCTGAGCAATTAGCAACTGGATGTTGATTTTAGATACTTCCTCAACCCCAGCATCCACACCCATTTGCTAGTTGGATTAAAGTACTCTATTCAACAAGATTTACATGTTTATAAGATTTACATGTCACTTTCTCTGGTGGCTTCGGCCAGGCATAAAACAGTAAGTGATATGCCTAGGAAAGGGGTGTATATCAGTTGATATTGGCCCTGGCTGTAACTAGCTCACTCCAGTTACTTTCATTCAACCCTTACACAAAATTAATTGGGTCTGAGAAAATTTCCATTTACCAAAGTTTTCTTGCCCTTGCTGCCCGAGAGGGTAGGCAACTCACATAAATCTCAGTCCCTTTTGACTGTGGCTAGACATAATCAAAAGTAAGAACTCCAAGTTTGACAGGACTACCTTAGTACCAAGTTTTGCTCATTGCCAGCTCTCATGTAGCACCAACTTTTTGGGATACAACGTTTCTTCAAGATTCAAACAGTCTCAAAACAATTTCTCAGCCTCTATTGAATAACCCAAATATAGCAAAGACTTTGTTGAAACATTCACTCTGGCCAGACACAAAGGCTTTGCTACATATTTCACTTAAAGCCAGACACAGAGGTTCTACATAACATATCACTACAGGTTTGTGCATTAGTCAATGCATACAGTGAGTCCTGTTTTATTGGAACAAAAATATAGAATTATGAAATTCATATCACTTTGAAAACAGGAATGGGTTTTACTTTCCCACATAGCAGAAGCAGAATTTATTTTTCAGAATATACCACGTATAACTTTCTTACAATTATTGCCTGCATGTTTTTATCTGTGACACTTTATTCTTGATATTCACTTTATAAAATGTATTTTAATTATATTATAAAGCAATAGCATGTTTTGTACATTCGACTCATATAATTTCATTGTAATGGGTATGAATATTCTCGATTCTGATAGACTAAATATTTATTTTTGAAAAAAAATATTTCAAAGTACAGCACGACATTGCATTTATTTAGAAATACTTCTGCTTTAAGACTTGTCTAGGGACATTTCAGCTCATGTTTAAAAAAATAATCTGAGTACAAAAAGTATTATATATTTCAAAAGGCACAGAAAATACCTAACTGAATACTTTTTTGGTCACTGAATATTTGAAGGTCTGTTAACGGAAGGATAAAATGCAGGTGTGACTGGCTGTCAGCCTACCTGGCATAATGTGCTTCTAAATTAGAAACATGGTGCATCATGTTCCTGAGAATTCCCAGAAATCAGCAGACTGAATTCAGAGGTGGCAAGAGTAGCCTATAGCTGACCTGTCTTTATGGCTCCTTACTTGCGCTTCTTCTGCATAGAGACCCTGATGGTCAGAGTGCTTGCTGTCCAATCTGAGGTAGTGTGCTAACTAACTACAATTGATAGGTTTCCACTCTATAAGTAGTTGCTTGCATGAAATAAGGCAGACAATGTTCCCTAACCATCTCCAGAGTGGTTAATCTCTGTGCTTTTTGCAAACCCTTATTGAGAGATGCATTGTAGTCTTATTGAGAGATGCCCTAGTGACAATGACAGTTAACATTTCTGTAATCTGTGTTTAATATGTGACAACTTTAGTCTTTTAAAATATCTGTGTTTAGAGCATAAGGCCTTCAAGATATTTTTGAAGTTAACAACTGAGCTTAATAATTTAATAAATAAGTTACATGCCAAAAGTTCTGAATTGATAGAAATTTAATTTCTTAATTTTAATCACAGAATGCATACACAGAGGGAGGAGACATGGCAGAAGAGAGTTTGTGGCAATGTGAATGTCAGATCAAACTAGAATTTGTAACTGAATCCAGCTGTTTCTCTGACAGCATAGGACCAAGTGCTGTGTTATCACAGTTACAAAAGTATCTCTGAAAAATGTTTATAGAACTTTCTGTGTGAGTTTGATTCTCAAGGGTATGGCAGTCAGGGAACAGGATACAAGGTTAAAATAAGTCTCAAGACTGTTCCCTCCCCCAGTTTTTACTTTCATGAGGGAAGTACAAAAGAGACCCAAGTAAGGCTATCTTCTTCAGGTTGTGATATTCCAGATCTATGAGAGGTTGCAGGTGTGCCCCATGACAGCAGCCAGATCTACGTGTAAGATGAGTCAGATGAGGGAGAATTTTCAGTGGCCTTAGGCCAGTCAGTACTTGATGACACATTTCCTGTAGTGTGGGTGAAAAGAACTGAGTTACTGAATGGAATGGTGGACTACAAGGCCCACAAGGTAGTAGTGCTACCAAGAATGGGCTACAAGGCTCAGAAGGCAGTAGAGTTGCCAAGAATGGGGTTGGCTCAGTCAATTAGATGAAGGGCCAGAATTGTCTAGTTTTGAAGGACAAACAAAGGTGTGTCGCTGGAATGTACCAGATGTGAAGTGTCAGTACTTTCAACTTCTCTGTGAAGGGTGATTACATGATTTAGATAACCCTTATTTGTTGAGAGTATTACTAGCTAGATTACAATAAATTCTAAAGGCCCTGAACAAATTGATGGGTGTGAAATCAGGTCTGCTTGGGGTTGACAGGTCTAAACCACAAGCCATGTGAGCTATGGCAGTCAAGAGGAACATGAAAAATGATAGCTGCTGGAATAATCTGGTTTGTTAGTGAATTCATTCTTGCCAGGCCTTTGGGGAACCAGCTCTGACTGTAGCCGCAGTAGGATCTCCATGCTTGCCGAGGAACAAGTCTGGGTTCTTAAGTTTGGCCTTGATTCCTTGATTTGTCTTAGCATCTCTCCTGGAGCTACGATGGCTATTGGTTTGTTACTGATGCTGCAGGAGCTGTTCAGGGACTCTGCAAGTAAGTGGCAGAAAAGGGGCATGGATAACAGGATGCCGGTGAGGTTTAGCATTACACTAAGAATAATTGCCTTGAAGGTTTGCAGAGGAAGCTCATACATGTTAACAGTTGAGCCTGATGTGTCTGCAGTCTTGAAATCCCACTAGTAAAGAGTCTTTTACTTCTCTCACCTTTTTGAGGACTTTTTGACCTAGACACATGCTTTGACCTATACTTTTTGACCTTTTTGAATGTGTACTTTCACTTTTCTGGGACTTTGGGGTTTTGGATCCAATTATCTATGGCGTACAAGAGAGCTTTTGGTTAGGAGATGTCTATAGGATTTAATTTTTGATGCAGGAACATGTGATGGTCCCCAAGTCTTGGTGTCCAATTCACTGATATTTCTCTTAACATTCATTTAAAACTCTTTTTGTTTGTTTTTGTTTTTGCCTCACTAAAGAATCCGAAAGAAATGGGAATGTTGTCAGGACCAAATGCAGTCAGTGCTGTCAACTTCTTCCAAAAATTTATAGGTCAAAAAGCAATTGAAGTTTTGAAAAGAGAGGTCTGTCTCGTGACAGCTGTCACAACAGTCCTGGAACCACTGGGTTGCAGAGAAGCTGCCTTAGCCTTACATAAAATCCTAGATGAGGACATCTGCAGTCTACTGTCGGTTCAACCTTGGCCTTATTTGCATTTCCTAACCTTTGTGGCCAGGATCTCATTTCAAAATATCATATGTTGTCTCCTTCCTCTTTGTTTTCAAACCTTGCTCAGCCTTTGCTTCTTTGAGCACACCATGGTTCACTAAGACATGCTTTCCCCCTCTGTGCCACTGTTGCAAATACATAAGACCATCTATGCTGTTTTTGTATTAGTTTGATGACACAGCTGTTTTATGCATTCTATGTACTAGTAGTCCAGACTGTTGTTCCTTTTGCACGTGCCTGTGGCCTGGCAGACAGAGGAGTGGCCTTGTGCCTGTGTCCCTGGAGGTCCTGCGATGGTACTGGAATGCCATCATCAGACATAGCATTTCGTCTTAATCTCCTGGCGCTTCCACTTCTCTTCCTTTTATTGGGAAACTAAGCTTACATTGAAAGCAGCTTCTAACTCCTGGGGAAGGCCTCACAGCAGAGGAATTGCAATAGTCTAGTGCTTCAAGACAGGTCAGAAGGGGAGGCAGGAAGCCAGCTGTTCTGGAGGATTACTGTATTTTGGCATATGTTCATCATTCTTACTGCTGGACTCTACTGACTTTTCTTTTAAGCACACCTTGACCATATGCTTTCCTAGCACGCTTTCCTCTTTTGATTTATTTCATCACCTGTCTACATCTTTCAGTCTTTCTTTTGGATTCAGGTCAAATTGTTTGTGTGCCTTTTGTGTATAAAGAATTATATGACCCACAAATAAGAGAAAACATGTAAAGTTTATTATTCTCTCTCTTACCCATTTCGTTTAAATTCTCCATTACTGAGCTGGAGAAAGGACCCATAGCTTGAGGATTCTTCTTGTTTTTCCAATAACTCAAGTTCCTTTCTCTAGACATACACAGTCCTGCCTACCTCAACGCCTGTGCCTGTAGCTAAGGGAATCCAAGGATGCCCTCTTCTGGCCTCTTTCGGCACCCACACACACGTGGCACACACATAGACAAACATACATATCCAAACTAAGAATAAAACAAATATTTAAAATGTTTCCAGTTGCTTTGATTTCCCAGCAAAAACAGTGTTTTGTTCTCTCTCTCTCTGTCTCTCTCTTTCTCTCTCTCTCCTCCCTCCCTCCTTCCTTCCTTCCTTCCTTCCTTTCTTTCATCTAAATAAAATTCTATCATGTATACATACCATCTTTCATTTGTCCATTTCTGTTGATGACATTTTAATGCATATAAATGTTACCATATTTTCAGTTGTTTCAGAAATATTAGCATTAATACTTTTACATATATAATATACCAATTTTATATATAGTATACCACTTGAGATGATAATGTTTACTCTGAGAATCATAGACTATCTAACAAAATAACAATGTTAGACCTGAGAAAACTCCTTTTGAGTTGTTGGTCAAGGTAGTCCAAAAGACTTCCAAGGTAATATAGGCTATTCCTCTTGCCCTTGGTTGCCTCCCAGAAGTTGAAGGTAAGTTCCCATGTATTACAGACATGGGATGTGGAACAATTCAGCTGAGTCTTCTTCATGAGGACCAGCTTTAATTGTACTGGGAGGGACTATACAAGTTGCCAAAGGAGGAAGCCATTAAATAGTTCTACCAATATTGATGACTATGAACCACAGCAATGACCAGCATGGCAAGATATTCCTAAAGGTACAATAGGTGTCACTTATATCTTGGCAGTGACCACGTAATTGGACTTCAGGCTTGCTCAATAGGAGATAAATCATACTTGGTACTATAAACTTAGCCAGCTCTATGTAGCTAGTACAGTATGGAACGTAGAAGAAAACCTGTTCCTGATACTTTCCTTCACCATTGAAATTCATAAGTATATTATAATCTTTATACCTACAGGTTAAGTGTAGATTTTATCTGTCATCAAAGAAGCTTTCATTTTACAATAGAAGGAGAACACTGCAGAAAACACAACTGGTCAAAATAAACAGAGAAAAACTGACCATGAGGTACCTAGCCACAATTGGTATGTCTATAACACCAACTCTACTATCTAAGGCTCAGGGAACATTGTGAAATAGAGGGCAGAAATGTTGTAAGAGCCAGAGGATGAGAAGCCTGCAGTGAAATAGAGTTTTGTACATATGACAGGGAAGCTACACCCATGAAAACCCACAGTGGCTGCCTGAGCATCATATGAACAATGGCAATACCAAGTGACATGCCAGTATGGGTTTGGGAAATCTCATGGGAAAATCAAAGAATTACAAACAATTTACAACTTCTAGAGAGGGAAAATTAGTCTTCCCCAAGGATGAGCTCCTTGAGTGGTTAACCATTACCAAGTGGTCAGTCATAAAGACATGTGCATATAATTAACACTAAAGGACTCAGAAAGTTTTTTCAAATGTGTGTGTATATGTATATTCATACAGATGAATATATGTATGTATGTATATATATACATATATATGTGTATATATATATATGTATATATATACACACACATGTATATATGTTAAGGCCTAGGTAAAATATTAAGGCCTAGGTAAAATGTTAAGGCCTAGGTAACTGTTATTTGGTTAGCCTGCCA
Source organism: Montemys delectorum (assembly GCA_019843815.1). Taxonomy (NCBI): domain Eukaryota; kingdom Metazoa; phylum Chordata; class Mammalia; order Rodentia; family Muridae; genus Montemys; species Montemys delectorum. Next base: position 9,787 of record JADRCD010232773.1, read on the forward strand.
TTATATGGAAATTTTCTCATAATTTTTTTTCTGTTACTAGGAAATTTTTCTAATGCTGATTTTTTTTTTTAAGATTTATTTTTACTTATTTTATGTGTATGAGCACACTGTAGCTGTACAGATGGCCGTGAGCTATCATGTGTGTGTGTGGCTGCTGGGCATTGAACTCAGGACCTCTGCCGGCTCCGCTTGCTCCAGTGTAATTCACTGTAGCTGTCTTCAGACGTACCAGAAGAGGGCGTCCGATCCCACTACGGGTGGTTGTGGGCCACCATGTGGTTGCTGGGATCCGAACTCAGGACCTGCGGAAGAGCAGTCAGTGTTCCCACCCGCTGAGCCATCTCACCAGCCCCTCTAATGCTGATTTGATTACATATTTTGTTATGTTTTGTGCCCTTAGAAACCGGTCATGGCGGAAATCAGTAGAACTGCTTTGTATAGTTATCCACTATAAGCTTGGACCTGAACCAACAAACAAACAGCACTTCCAGCATCGGTGGAAAAGCTTTTATGATATTTGCCTTCGTACGCTGTCCCTGGGATGGGCCCCAACATAAGAGAGACAGTTGCACCAATATAAGAAACTATTTGGAATAACACTTCCATTTTGAGTAGTGGTCAAGTAAAGTTTAAGTTTCCAAGACCCCCTGGGAATTGACATCCTACTTGGCAGAAAAAAACATGTATGTGGGCAACTGACATCCTGGTTGGCATGTTAAGACATAAATGTTAGACAAGACAAGTCCCATCCTGGTCCACAGGTTAAGACATGAATGTTACACAAGACAAGCCCCTGTCACAGTTGAATAAGCCAACCAATGGGAGCAGGATAAGTGTACTACAAAGACATGTTCCTAAGGAAATCCCTCTATTCCTAAAGCTTGATTGGTGGAATAACTTGGCACAGATGTTTGCAGATCTCAGGCTTAAAAAGCCCTGTAGGACCTTAACTTGGGGTCATGGTTCAGTTCCCAAATCTAGACTGTGGCCCTGGTTGCTCTGTCCTGGATGTATGCTCAATAAACTATCCCTGTCTGACTGATACTATTGTCCATGTGGTTTGTGAGGTGGTTCCTGGACTCAAACATGTATGTATGTGTGTGTGTGTGTGTGTGTGTGTGTGTGTGTGTGTATCTATATGTATGCATGTATATACACACACATATATATAGGAATATATATGTATACACACACACACACACACATATATATATATATATGTATGAGACTATAATTTGGAGAAGGATATGGAGAGAGATGGTAGATGTTGGTGGGACTGGGAGGGGATGGAGAGAGAAGATTCTCTAATTATTTTTAAATTAAATTCAAATAATATTAGGGGAATTATGCTGGAGAAACATCTCAGCATTAAGAGTATGGCTGCTTTTGTGAGCACTCTGGGTGTTTCACAACAGCTTGTTACCTCAGATCTAGGGGACTTAGCCCTCTGGCTATCTCAAGTACTTGCATTTATATGCACATACCCATAGACAGACAGAAAGATGAGAGACAAATGCACATACACAAATTTAAAATAAAGGTAATCTTAGAAAACTAATTGAAAGAGTGATATGTAGAGTTTGCTCACTCCATTACTTATTAGACCATTTCTTAGAAATTGAACCTAAACTCTAAATTCAAAACAGAATATTTACATTTTCTTTGAATTTTTATCCTGTTATCAGTCATAAGATTACTGTACAGTAAGTTTATTTTACAAGTTTCTCTTTTTCTCTCATTTTTACAGTCTCCAAATCCTCTTTAACCAATATAAAAATTTCTCCATTTTTTTCCATTGTATAGCAGAATATTATTTTTAAGGTTTTATTCTCTTCCTTTCTCCAGTTAATATTTGTTTCTTATTTGAAACAACAGATGGAGAAATAAAAATCTAGTTGTATGTCATCTTGGATCTCTGCTCTCTCTCTCTCTGTATATATATATATATATATATATACACACAAATATTTATACATTTATGCATAATATATGTATATCTATATTTATATACATATATGCAGAAAAAGGATTCATTACAGTGGATTATGGGCTGTGGACCAAGTAGTCCAACAATAGCTGTCTCCTGATGGGTAGGCCAAGGTTCTTGTAATTGTTCAGCCCATGAGACAATGAATGTCTCAGGTATCACATTATGGTGCTGAAATTTGAGATGTACAGAAGTTTTACAATACATGGCTTGGGCTGAGCTCAGAGCATTTCTATCTCTAGTCCTAATCCTGGAAGCTTCTAGTTGTACAATCTAGTCTTCTGCAAGTCTAAACTCTTGGAGGCTTCACTTTCCAGCCTCTGTCTGTTAACTTGGGCCTACAATGTTTCAGCATCTGAGACTTACTGCTGAATAAACTCACCTTGCTAGCTCTTCCTGACCTCTGGCTGGCTGATTCAACTCAGCTCTATTGGGTCAAACTCCTTTCCAAGATGACTAATTCAAATTAGCTTCTCTTGGCTTCTGACCGAATTGCTCTGCTTGGAAAGACTGTCTCTGACCTCTATGAACTCAACTTCTCCGAACTGAGCTGAGCTGAACTGAACTGACTAATGGACCTGAACTCAATTGAAGTGAACTCCTCCAAACTCACTGCTTGGAACTGAACTATTCTCCCACTCCCTCACTGCTCCTTTTTTTCCCCTTTTTCTTTTTCTTTTTCTTTTTCTTTTTCTTCTTCTTCTCCTTCTTCTTCTTCTTCTTCTT
>JADRCD010232774.1:0-12650 GCA_019843815.1 Montemys delectorum
TCGAGGTATTTCCCTGTTTCCCGCAACAGAGGATGGTTGAGGAAGACACCCAACAGAAACCTCAGGCGTCCACATCCATGTGCACGTGTGCCTACACACCTACCTGCACACATGCATAGGCCCACATGACCAGATACGCATCCACACATCCACAGACTTCACATTAAAACAAGTTATTTCACGAAGTATGGCAGCCGGTGGAGGCCAAGTCCTGTGTCATGGAATTGAGAGCAGAGTGTGCGTGATTTCCCAAGAACATCATGTCTACCAAAGCAGACCGTCTGGAAAAGTACACAAATGCAACTTTGTGTTTTTCGTCAGTTATTTTCCTAAAGACAGGGAGCTCGTCACTTTAAAAGACTAATAATTGGTTGTCAGTGATTAAAAATAAAACAGCCTTCAAGTGAGAATGGAAATTTTGGGAAGTACATATCTCCCTGCATTGAAACTGATAACTGTCCAGCATAGGCTCTCCTGAGGAGACGAGAGAGGGAATATTGACAAATGTTACATTTGACTCAGAAGGAAATGGAGGGTGAAGTCATAGGACGGGGCGGTCTTCGTCAGAGTTGCTTTTTATAATTCTAAAGAAGGAGAGAGAATGTGGTGGGGGTTTATCTTAGTTTGGTTTTGCATTTTACTGGAAGTATTCCTTAAGTGAGGTTTTAAAATATGGATAGAAGCGAGGCCCGCTGGCTCACTACTTGAATTGCAGTGCTCCATGGACTGAGGCAGGAGGATCACAAGTCAGAGAGCAACAGAAGCTACAACAGAAGGCCCTGTCTCTAAAAACAATCAAGCAACAAAGCCAAATACTGATTATTTAAAAATGAGAGTAAGATAAATAACAATTTATAGTCATGAAGGAAAAGAAGGCTGTTTGTTTTTTTATTTGGAAAACAAGAAAAATGTAAATTAAGGGATAAGGAAAATATGTATATGTATTAAAACAAGTAAGAAAATAACTATTGTTTTGTTCAAACATCCCAGAACTTATTAATATATTTAATAAAACTTTATTGAGCGTGCAAGAATGAGCCTAATGGCTGAAAACCATGTCGCCATGGAGTTCCTAATTCTAGTAGGGGATGACAAATTAAAATGCTTCAGCAGAACATAAAACCCTCAAGGAAGCTTTTCTTTCTTTTTGTAAGAGCCTGGGGAGATGGACCTCACCTCTGGGCTCCTACGCTCCATGTGAAACGTGATATAAGTGTGCAGTATTTATGGAGTACATTAGACAGGCTGTGTTCATAACAAGCTTCACTCAGAGCACTAAGAGTTCAGTTTTGCACCAACCAGGGAGCCTGTGCAAGACTGAGCTAGCCCTCTGCACATATGTTAGAGTTGAGCAGCTTGGTCTACTTGTCGCACTCCTAATGGTAGGAGCAGGGGCTGCCTCTGACTGCCTTCTCCAGCCTTAATAGGAGAGGAGGTGCCTAGTCTTACTGCACCTTGATATGCCATGGCTGGTTAATATCCACAGGAGGCCTGCCTTTCTGAAGAGCTATGGAGGGGGTGGCAGCAGGGGGAAGGTGATGGGGAGGGCCTTGGAGGAGAAACTGGTTGGTGGTTGGGAATGTTAAAAAAAAAAAGAAGGGCACAGGCTCCCATCCCTAACCCAGAGACGATCTCCAATTGGTAAGCATTTGTAATGAGACTTCAGCATTCTCCAAGGGAGTCTTAAACTGTTCCTCAGGGTTGGCTACGTACCCAGCAGTGGAAGGCAACAGAAAACAAACTTATCGGCATCACTGGAAACTCCTTGTCTCATGATGACATGTCAGGGCTCTTTTCTTTTTTAATTTTATCTATCTATGTATCTATGTATCTATGTATCTATGTGTCTGTCTGTCTGTCTGTCTGTCTGTCTGTCTGTCTGTCTATCTGTCTTAGTTAGGGTTCTCTAGAGTCACAGAACTTATGGTAGTCTCTATGTAGTAAAGGGATTTATTGATGACTTACAGTTTGTAGTCCAACTCCCAACAATCAACTCCCAACAACAGTCACAGCAGCAGCTGTGAATGGAAGTCCAAGGATCCAGCAATTGCTCAGTCCCACAAGGCAAGCAGGTGAAGCAGAGAGAGCCTTCCTTCTTCCAATGTCCTTATATATGTCTCCAGCAAAAAGTGTGGCCCAGGTTAAAGGTGTGTGCCACCACACCTTTAACCCCGGATGACCTTGAACTCATTAGAGCTTTCTATGTTAATCCTATGGGATTCATAGCCACTATTCCTCAAGGTCTCCATGCCAAGATTCAGGTCAGAAACTTGTATCTCTCAGCTTCCAGATTAGGGCCACAGGTGAGCCTTCTAATTCTGGATTGTAATTCATTTCAGATGTAGTCAAGTTGACAACCAGGAATAGCCACTACAATATCTATCTATCTATCTATCTATCTATCTATCTATCTATCTATCTATCTATCTATCTATCATCTATTCTTTCTCTCCCTCCCCCCTCCTCCACCCACAGGTCTTTTGCATATAATTATGGCTTCCAGTTTCATTTTTATGGGATTCTTGAGTGTGTGAAAAACCATGTCCTTGTATCTATTTAAGTTTCATGTGGCTTTTTGGGGGACCCTTTTCCTTCTGTTTGTTTTTTTCTAGTCCAATGTATTTTTATTCTATCCTATTTTATTTTATTATTATACCATAGAGAACTTCTAGTTTTCTGCTTGAATTTTTTTTTCTATGATAGGATCTCAAGTAGCCCAGGCTGGCCTTGAGCTCGACATCATCTCTCAAGTAGTGATTTTATGCAGTATTGAGGATCGGACCTAGATCCTCATGGTTGCTAGGTTAGTGCTCTCCCTATTGAGCCACACACTCAGCTCCGAAACCTGTTTGTTTTCTAAGGAGAGACAGAGATAGAGTGGATCCAGATGGGAGGGGAAGTGGGGAGGAACCAGGAGTATTAGAGGGAGAGAAACTATAACCAGGATATATTATGTGAGAAAATTAAAGCTATTTTCAAATAAAAGGGGGAAAGGTGTTCAGCTCTGCAGTTGGTATGTCTAGAAGCAATCATTTGTATAGAAAGGTCTGAATGAGCCAGTGCTTACTTAAGAGAGCAGCTCCAAAAGAGTGCAGTTTTTATCTTCCTGGCTGCTTTCAGTCACCATCTACACATGTACCTAGGGTGGACAGCCACTTGCTTCCTTGGGCTCGCCACTGTTATAGCCACACACACACCCCACATACAAGAAAAATCTCAGTCCTTGTCAGAAATTATCCAACTCCTTGGCAACAGGAATAAACACTGGAGTTAATTAAAAAAATGAAAGGAAAAAGAGATAGAAGAAGAAAGAGAAAACTAAGGTTCACAGAGAAAAACATCACTACCTGTGATAGCAAATGATTGATGTCAATTAAAATGGGGATTTCTAGCAAACAAGGTTATTTTCCAATTTTCCCTTTGTAAAGCAATAATAACCAAGAGCTAATAGTCATTTGAAGTTACTAGATGATTGGAAGAGTTACAAAAGAGGGTTTTGCTATAAAAATGATAGATGCTCATATTAAAAGATGGAACTTTATTATTTTCCATGATGAAGAGAGGCCAAGTAAGGTCCCAAACCCCACACTTCCTGAGCCAGAACCTTCTCCTCCCCAGCACTGATGTTCTTGGTTTGGGGGCTTTTGAACTGAGGCTTGGAATTCCCCTGCCACACCCACAACCTGCCCTTTCAGTTCTTGTCTTAGACCAGGAATTGTACTCAGCACCCCCTCTTCCTCCAGCTGCAGAGAGTGGGCGGAGGGGCCTCATGGCAACTCTAATCACATGAGCCAAGTCCCTCAATAAATCTCATGACATTTGTCTATCCATGTGCCTACCTTCTTCTATAGCTATATCAGTATCATCTATATTTATCTCCTATAGGTTCTTTCCAAAATTCATATTCTCATCCATGTTTGAAAGACAAAATATCCCCAAATAAACTTTACCATACAGATGTTCCTTGAATTAGAAAGTGCTTTCATAATAACATTTGTAAGTTAAGCATGCCTCTTGTCCATCTTGAATGCTGAATTCCATCTCAGGCAAAGAGTAGCCTGTGAAGTGCTCTTGTTTCCCTCAGGGTCCTGCGCCTCACTGGAGTCTGACCTGCTGCCGCCACCAGACCTCACTAGAGAGTCTCAGATTGCATGACCCCAGTGTGAAAGGAGATTAAAATTCAAAATTGGAAGTACAGTCCCATAAATGTATATTACTTTCATAACATCATGAAGTTGAAAATACTGTAAGTTGAGCCATCATAGGTCTGGGCCCATCTGTTATAAAACAATTCTCAAATTTTCCCAAACTCTGGAAGACTAGCAGCATGGGACAGACAAGTATGGAAAACGTAGAGAAAGAGTTATAGAAGCCCACCGCAGGGTGATCGAAAGAGTGTTAAGCTGCTGGGGCAGACTGCTCAGTGGAGCTGATATACAGAGAGCTCCAGAAAGAAAGGCTTCCTGTGTCTTCCCCTGACCCTCTACCCCGGCTCCCACAAACCATACACTTAATTTGCAAGAATTCCCCAGACAGGAAATACGATGTTGCAAACTTTGAGCTTTGGGGACAGACTCATAACAGGGACACATTTCAATGCTCTAAAAAGTGCTCTGTGTGCCTTTGGCTTCCAAAGACATGTCACTGAGCCAAGCTACCAGAGTTGGCCCTCAACGTGGGAGGCTCAGGTACCCTAAACCCTGCCACCCATCACTGTTGACTGCGGTTTGATCCCCACAACCGTCACACCCACAGCCACACGCAGCCCCCGTCGAGGTTGCACCATCCTGCAGTGAACTGGAGGGTCATTTGTAGGAGGTGGAAAACAAGAAGGAAATGACCCGTGGTGATCTGGTGTGGACTAGAATCTGGTCTGGCTGCAGGGAGGAGGGCCTTGCTGTAGAACTCTGTCCAACAGTGATCTCATCTCTGGCAGCCTCTGGAATGACCTTGGAAAAGACTTTTTAGTCTGTGTCAACTTGATCAGAACCTCTAGACGAAACATGCAAGTTCAGCCAAACCATGTGTTCAATGTTTGTTTGACAGTCTTCATTGTACTGGGAAATCTCAAAAGAGCTCTACCTACCCTCACTGTCTTCTATTCTGTCATTGGCACAGACATATTTTGGGGGGGGCATTTGACAGTGTGAGCACAATATGCTATTATATGGCAGTTTGGGATTTGAACAGATTTATAGAAGACTGGAAAGTGATGCTAAGGACCAGGGGCTTGAATGTGTCTACTAGAGTTGACAAGTTATTGGAAATATTTTTTCCTATTGTGCTTTGTAGGGAAGCAGAGGCTGGGCTCTCTTGAGTTTATATATTTCCTTTAGGCTCTGTCCACTGGGATAACTGATTAATTTAAAATAGCCATGGCTTGTTTGCAACTGTTATGTAGGAGGTTAGCATAGCCTAGGCTAATCTAAACTGAGAGTAGCTGGGGGTGAGTGACAGCCACTCTACTCATCTTGCATGGATTCCCATCAGTCAAAGTCTGCTTTGGCAACTATCCAAGAAAAAAAAAAAAAGCAGCAACAAGCTGCTCTTCCCACTGGGGGATTTCACTGGCCATTTGGGTCCCTATGTTTACTGAATTTCATAGAAACCATGGCAACTGTAGTTGTCTCTGTGTCCTCTCTCCTAAATGTTTCTGGTTCCATCTGTTCGCTATTCACTGATAAAAATCTATTTTTCTTTCTCCTCTTTTCATTGTAAACAGAAGGAGAGTTATGGGTTACTTTTAAAAAATTAAAATTTAAATGTACTTGGCTTGGTAAATTTTTGAATAGGAGACCAGAGAGATGGCTCAGTGGGTAAAGGAACTTGCTGCTGAGTCTGATGACCTGAGTTCAGTCACCAAATGGTGGAAGAAGAGGATTTATTCCTACAAACTGTCCTCTGACATGCATAACTGTGCTCTGTCACATGGATACATGCACACACACACACACACACACACACACGCACATGCACACAGAGAGAGAGAGAGAGAGAGAGACAGACAGACAGACAGAGAGAGATAGAGACAGATATACATGTAATAAGTGTTGAAAAAAATATATAGTATCTTCATACTTTCTCTTCATTAATTTTTGACAGGTTGGTTTTATGTAGCCTGGGCTAACCTTGAACTCACTGTGTAGCAGAGCTAACCTTGGGAGCTGCCACCTCCCAAGTCTGGGTTACTGGGTCACTACACTTGGCTCCTCTTTCTTAATCTTCACTGACATATGAACACAATCATTTGTTTGCTTTATCAGAAACTTCTTGTGCAATGTTGGGAGATTCACAGAGCAGGGACATTCCCATCTCTACACCACATACTTAGTCCCCTTTGTCACCAAGAATCCTACCCTGTGTTTCAAGGAGCATTTGAGAACACAGGGTTCCAACAGCGAATATGGTCACATTGGGTCATTTCAGATGGACTTAACTGATACAGACAAATCTCACACTTAATGATGTCCCACAGATAATATTCAGGGCCCTTTTTTAAAAGCCAGAGGATGAGTAGCTGGCAAGACTATTTCCCTGGGAATTGTCTGTGGCCATTACACTCCTTGCACTTCTCTGGCACTAGGGTCTTTAGAGTAGATGCACTTTTGACACTGATCATTCCTTCCCACGAACTTTCCCTAGATGTACCCAGCTTACTCTCACTCCTCCAAGGCCATATCCATACAGTTCTGGTTCCTGGCTCAGAAGAATTTCCTATCTAGTGTTTCCTCCAACTATAATCTGCTCACTTCAGATCTTCTCTCCCCAGCAACCCCCTCACTCCCCATCTCGAATCAAACACCCTTTACTTGATCATGACCGAAACTGTTGTATCTGTCCTTTCCTTGACTTTCCAATTATGCATCTTCTCAGTATGTCTCCTGGTTCTGGCAATGCAAAGAAATTACATGTTGTCTGAACTCTCCCTATTGTCTTCATACCTCTTCATTTTTTTTTAATACACTGTCTTATTTACGTTGCTGGGATTACTAGCTAAACCCTGAAAGACTTAGATGTAACTATGTTCTCAGTGAAGTCTGTCCCAATAGTCTCAGAAGTAATCAGTTTCTCCCTCATCCCACCTCCCTCTCTTGGTGGGATCTTATATAGAGGCAGAACTTCCATTCCCTGTGTAGCTGAGGCTGACCATAAACTTCTGATCCTTCTGCCTCCACTTCCCTCTGAGTTTTAGAATTAAGGGTGCTCAGTTTCTCCTCTTTCCACTACAGATTATGTGTATGTGTGTTTCTTGTGCAATCGCCAGGCTATACTCCAACATGGAATGGAGCGAGCAGTGTAGGCCATTCCACAAATGGTCTCATCAGGTAAGTGGGCAAGTTAATATACACATACTCACTTGTGTGCACATGCACATACCTATGAGCTGGAACAACACACACACTGACTTTTGGGCAGAATTCTACATTCCAGTCCATGAATTGGAGTGGGACAATGTATTCATTGTCCCTAGTGTTTTGGATTATGTAGCATCTACAATACCATATGAATGGCCCACAGAGTCTCACTAAATTATCATGTGCCTTTCCCGTTATTGCCCCATCTGTTGGTCTAGTATAATCTTGGCACCAACAGCCTATAGAAGGATTCATATTACTTTTAGCATCTGTTTACCTATTTGTCTCCTGCAGACTGAGTTCCTTGGAGATCAGGTGATATCTTTACTCCTAGGCACAGTGCCTGGCTGCATCAGTGAATGAATCAGGGACTTGAATCCTACTTGTATTTCTATTACCAAAGCTAATGCCTTATGCTAAGTGCCATGCTCTGACTTAATTAAAAACTTGCTTATGATCATGAGAAAATGTGCTTGCCTATCTATAGATATGTTTTAATTCTGATTCCTTTTCCTATTTAAAGTTAGAAGAAGCCTGATTGCTGGTGCCTTTATATCATCATATTACATCTGAAGGCAGAAACTCAAGCCAAGCCTGAATTTTCATTTGATCACTTTTCAAATTTTGGTGCTAGAGGTTGGCCCATAGACATAACATATATGTTCACAGAGCATGTAGACTTCCGTGGAAGAAAATTAGCTGTCACAAAAGATGCTCAAACAACAGATGCAGTTTTTTCTCATCGGCACTTTGAGAGGAGAGAGCAGTGTCTGTATAACATATGGATGGCAGACACTGGGCTGGGCCTGTGTATTTTTTCCTCTGACACTTGAAGAACACAGAAAGTTAGATCTCATGTTCTTGTGTACCTGTGACAGGCCCAGGAGAAGGAACACCTGGAATTCCTTTGGATTTTGATAAATGACTAGAAGAATAGATTGTGTTGCTAAGTACCCGGGAGCTCAGTAAAGCACTCTAGAAGCCCTCTGGGGAGCTGGATGCTTTGCAAACACCCACAGTACATTATAATTCCAGGTTTGAGGGCAAGATTATCATGGTTCTTTCCAAGGTGGTGTGTGTGTGTGTGTGTGTGTGTGTGTGTGTGTGTGTGTGTGAATTTAATTATTCAGTGCTGTAGGCGCTGATACTTTGTTCCAGCAAATAAATTCTGATGCGTAGTACTCATGCAAGCAACCATAATTGAACTCACTGGGTCACTAAACCAAACCAAACCAATCCCATCAAAGGATAAGAGGGGACAAGTTTGGAAGAGGGAAGGACTCAATGAGAGAGGAGGGCCTGACAGCAATGAAGGATGAAAATGACCATGATATAACTTAGACATGTATGAAACTATCAAAGACTAATAAAAAAATCACTTACACTGTGGAATATCTAAAAGCTGCCAAAATAACATTATTTCATACGCAAGAAGGTGGATGTAGTGGAGAGTCTTCTATGAGCCAAGTTAAGTCAGACCCAGCAACACCGCACGGGTTTTTTCAGCTGTGGAGACTAGATGTTACATGGGCAGATAAAATCATGTATGTACAGATTCCATGGAAGTAGAAGCAAAGGTGTCTGGCTAGTGGGAGAGTGAGAGAAGAGGGCGTGGAGAGGGACATGTTTGTATGAAAATGTCCTGGTAAAATCCAGTACCACAGACAATGAATATTCACCTGTGATGGTTTGTATGGACTTGGCCCAGGGAGTGGCACTATTTGGAGGTGTGGCCTTGTTGGATTAGGTGTGGCCTTGTTGGATTAGGTGTGGCCTTGTTGGAGTAGGTGTGTCAACCTACTCCAACTTTGGTTGGGGATGGACTTTGGGACCCTTGTCCTAGTTGCCTGGAGGCTAGCAGTCTTCAGATGAAGATGTAGAACTCTCAGCTCCTCCTGCACCATGCCTACCCGGATGCTGCCATGTTCCCGCCTTGATGATAATACACTGAACCTCTGAACCTGAAAGCCAGCCCCCAATTAAATGTTGTCCTTAAAAGAGTTGCCTTGGTCATGGTGTCTGCCCACAGCAGTAAAACCATAACTGAGATAACACTGATGTTATCTCAAAAATTGCATAGCGAGAACTAAAGAAAATTTAGATTATAATTAACTAGGCTTTTTGAGCCTTTCTCACAGAATTGTCTTTTCTGAAATGAGTAAGCACTGAGAAACTTTTTAAAAGTTGAATAGACTCAGGATTCTGTTATTTCCTGTTGACCAAGTTCTTTCTTCTCTTCCTCACTACCCTCCCCGTCATCGTACTGCCTCCTCACTACCCCTCCTCGTGCTTCCTGTCTTGGTAGTAGCACCTCTTCACTGCCCCCTCCCACCCCTGCCCCTTTGTCATCATGGTAACACTGCCTTGCTGCACTTGGTAATTCCTCAAGGACAGAGTATAAAAACTCATTAAAACATATCACACATGGACATGAATTGTTAGAAGGAATCACCATGAGCTTAATCTTGGGCCCAGCTTTGAAATGGCCTGACTCCAGTAACTTATCTCACTCTCAACTCCTTTGAATCTGAGTGTCTTAATCACTCTGTGGCAATACTGCTTTTTCTTCAGCATAATTGAATCAAAAGGATGAAATTGCTGCGTGTGTATTTTAATTACATCTTTACATAAAATAGGTTGATGTAACACGGTCTTCTCTCCTGAATCAAGTACAGATTTGCATTTAATGCAGACCATATTAATCCATAAGAAATGACTGGAACAGTGCAATGTACAGGGAAAAAAGAAGTCCCATTGGCTTCATTGTGACTTTCAATTGCATTAGGCAATTTCACATTCAAGCCTTATTTTGATGTTTCATTATTCTGCTCTGTTTATTCCTGGGATCCACATAAGGTGCCACAGTTACAAGGCTGTCATAATACCATGCCATAATGGAATTATCTTTAGGTACAAATAACTTGCCTGTGCGTAGAGGTAAATTGCACTGTTAAAATGTGTATCAAGCAAGGGATTACTAGGTTGCCTCTTGGATCATTTGCCAGCTGCTGCCTTGAATTGCTTTAGGTCCTTTGAAGATGGGTCAGTAGTCTCTGAAATATCTTAGATTTTAGCTGAGGCGTGCACTCGGTGGCTCTAGGGTGAACTAATTTGCTTTTCTGCACCACAGCCTTCATGCATGTTTTTGTTTTGCTTCAGCAAACGAAGGAGAAAACCCAGGCGTGATCCCTCGCTCCATTAGAAGGATGCATTTCCGTCTTCATCCAATTAGCCGTTTTAATTTGAAGCTTTCAGCGCCAACTGAGATAAGGTGGGGAAACTGGTAGCAATTAAGGGGAAGGGCGGCTTTTGAGGGCACAGTGAGCTGTTAGCAGTTAGTTTTACTCCAGAGATCAAGTATCAGGCCATCACCAAAGCCTGGTCTGTAAATCTGCGAGTATCCATTAACCATAGATACATGGTTACTAAGGGACCTTACAGTGAGGTGTCAGGCTGTCAGGGCTCCAAGTACACAAGACCAAAGTAGACCGAGGTGAATTAAAATCCCCGGGCACAGTTTGTTCTCAACCATGAAAGGGTTCAAGACGCTGGCTTCTTTCCCTCTTTGAATAGCTTAAGCACACCAAGACTTGGATAGTTTAATACAACTCCATTTATTCATTCTGAGTGATCTCTTTCATCTTAGAATAAAGGAACTAACAGAGAGGATAGTGGACCAGGAGAGCTTGCATCCCATTTAGCTTCTTCATCATTTTGCAAATGACATAACACAGACACTTCTTACCCCAAGGACACTTTAGTCTGACTGAGGACAGTGGCAGGAAGGGTTCTCTCTGAAATTTTGCAGTTGCCTTATTTTCTAGAATTGGTCATCCATTTTTCCTAGAAACCAACCAAAGTGAGACAGATGATGAGATAGATGACTGTGATAAATGATTGGATCAATAATTTTTTTTTTTTTACTCCACAACAAAACGTGTTGATCTGAAAGAAGGTTTTTGCTTGTTTGTTTTTTGTTTTTGTTTTTGTTTGTTTTTTGTTTTTCCTTGGTCAGTCTAGATATCTATCAGGCCGTCCTTGAACACATGACCATCTTGCTTCAGCATCCCCAGTAATAACATTATAGATGTTACCACACCTGGCTTATTCTCAATTCTGAAAGTAAGGATGGATGTGTTACCGTAGAGATGTCAGATAGTATACTTTGACATCTTCTTTTCCAATTTGTATCCCCTGAATCTCCTTCAGTTGTCTTATTGCTGTAGGTGAGAATTCAAGTACTATATTGGATAGGTATGGGAGAGAGTGGAAAACTTTATCTTGTTCTTGATTTTATTGGAATTGCTTTGAGTTTCTCTCCATTTAAGTTGATGTTGGCTATGTGCTAACTGTAAAATGCCTTTATTATGTTGCAGTATGTCCCTTGTACCATTAATCTCCCCAGGACTTTTGTCATGAAGGGATGTTAGATTTTATTAAATGCCTTTTCTGCATCTAGTGAAATGATCGTATGGTTTTTGTCTTTCTCTGTTTATATGGTGGTTTACTCTTATTGATCGACATATGTTGGAACTCCCTGCATCTCTGACATGAAGCCTATCATCATATTGGACGATCTTTTTGATAAGTTCTAGGATTTGGTTTGTGAGCCTTTTATGGAGAACTTTTGCATCTATATTCATAAGGAAAATTGGTCTGTAGTTCTCTTTCTTTGTTAGTTTTTTTTTTTTTTTTATGTCATTTGGGTATCTTGGTAACTGTGGCTTCATACAAAGAATTGGGCAACATTCCTTTGTTTCTATTTTGTGGGATAATGTGAGGAATATTGACATTAACTTTTCTTTGGAAATCTGATAGAATTTTCCGCTAAAGCCATCTGGCCCTGGGTGGGAGATTTGTAATTATTGCTTGTATTTTATTAGGGGTTATAAGTCTGTTTAAATTGATTATCTGATCTCTATTTAATTTTAGTAAGTGATATGTATCAAAAAATTTATCCATTTCTTTTGGATTTTCTAATTTGATGGAGTACAGTTTTTAAAGTATATTCTTATGTTTGTTTTGCTTTATATATTTTGGTTGTTACCTCCCTCTTTTCATTTCTAATTTTATTAATTTGGATATTCTCTCTCTGGCTTTTAATTAATTTGGATTAATTAATTAGTTTGTAGCTGTCTTTTGTTACTTTGTGGGTTTTCTTTCTTTCACCCTTCACCCCTTTTCTTCCACCTTTTTCAGCCCAACACTATATAGGAGAAAAAAAAGGTTAGAGGGCATAGGGGTGACATTATCATTAGACTACTTCCTGCTGAGTAGCAGCATTGCATTCCTTGG
>JADRCD010232774.1:13050-38599 GCA_019843815.1 Montemys delectorum
CTCCTCCTCCTCCTCCTCCTCCTCCTCCTCCTCCTCCTCCTCCTTCTCCTCCTTCTCCTCCTCCTCCTCCTCCTCACCCTCCTCCTGGTGAGTGTATGTATGTGCTTGTGTGTGTGTGTGTGTGTGTGTTTCTATTATATTGATTTAAGCCCCTCATTTGATTATTTCTTGACATCTACTCCTTTTGGATGTGATTTCTTCCTTTTGTTCTAGAGTTTTCAGTTGTGCTGTTAAGTTACTAATATGAGATCTCAGTTTGTTTTTTTAATGTAGGCACTTAGTGCTACGAATTTGCCTCTTAATGAACAGCATTCATTATGTCCTATAAGTTTGGGTATGCTGTGTATTTAGTTTCATTTAATTCTAGCAAGTCCTTAATTTCTTTCTTAATTTCTGTTTTGATTCATTTTTATTCAGTAGTAAGTTGTTCAGTTTTAATGACTTTGTAAGATTTCTGTTGTTGATATCTAACTTTAGTCTATGGTGGATAGATATGATGCAGAGTATTATCAATTTTTTATATCTGTTGAGATTTGCTTTGTGTCCAAACATATAGTCAATTTTGGAGAAAGTTTCATGAGGTGCAGAAAAGGTGTATCCTTTTCTGTTTGGGTGAAATGTTATGTAAGTATTTGTTAGGTTCGTTTGCTCAATTCTAGCATTTTTCTGTTTGGCTTTGTCTATTGGTGAGAGTGGTTTCCATTATCAGCATGTGATTTAAGCTGCAGTAGTGTTTCTTTTATGAACTTAGATGCCCTTGTGTTTGGTGCATACATATTAAGAATTGCATTTCTAACATAATTGCATAAATGGATTTTTTCCTTTGATGAATATGTAGTGTTCTTCCTTTTCTGAATACCTTTTTGTTTGAAGTCTATTTTATTAGATATTAAAATAGTTATACAGCTTGTTTCTTAGGTCCATTTGCTTGGAATATCTTTTCCCTTCCTATTACTCTGAGATTATGTCTAACCTTGATGTTAATGTGTATCTCTTGGGTGCAGCAGAAGGATGAATCTTGTTTTTGTATCCATTCTGGGAATTTTTATTGGAGAATTGAGACCACTGATGTTGAGAGATATCAGTGAGTATTTGATTTTTGTTGTTTTCCTGGTGTGTGTGTGTGTGTGTGTGTGTGTGTTTCCCCTCTTTTGATTTACTAGTCTGGGATTATTTATTCCTGGTGCTTTCTTGGGTGTAGTTAACTTTTTAATTTTCCTTTCTAGTATTGGTTTTGTAGATAGATATTTCTTAAATTTGGTTTTAGCATGGAATGTCTTATTCATCAATTATGGTTGACAGTTTTGCTGGGTATAGTAGTCTGGGCTGGCATCTGTAGTCTCTTACAGTCTGTAATACAGGCCCTCTCTTTTCTAGAGTATCCATTGAGAAGTCTGGTTGGTTTTATTTTAACAGGTCTGCCTATATATATATATATATATATATATATATATATATATATTTGTATATATGTATATATATTCCTGGACATTTCCCCATTATAGCCTTTAATATTCTATGCTCTGTACATGTAGTGTTTTGATTATTATGTGCCAAGAGAACTTTGTTTTTTAGTCCAATCTATTTGGTGTTCTGGATGTTTTTTGTACCTGGATAGGCATCTCCTTCTTTAGTTTGGGGAAATTTTCTTCTATGGTTTTTAATATTTTCTGTGTCTTTTACGGCCATCCATAACCACTTTATGGGCATCATCCTTTGGGAAAACGCATGTTCTTTCATCAGTTGTTAGTTGCTTACAGCTCTTCATCTAGGATTGGAGACACAAATGATTTTCCCCTATCTGTGTTGGTATGTCAACTGATGTTGTTATTGTTAATATTTTGTTTAAGGAGCTATATTGGTAAGACCCACTGTCTTTTTCAGAGCAGTTAGAAGAACATGGGTGTTAGCCCTTCTTTGAATGGCTGGGAAATTTGATGAGTGACTCCATTTGAGTTGAGCTTTTCTGTGTTGGGAGGCGTCTATTGCTACTTCCATATCATTGAGTATGATGGATTTCAATTGTCTATATCATCTTCCTTGTTTTAGAACCTGTTTTTAATTCTTTTGGACCCATATGATACAGTAGGATTGATGGATTATATACAAGGCTATGGTAACTAGACAGAGGACCAAGAAATCTATTATGAGATCCTGTCTCCTAGAAATGACAGAGAAGCTATACTAATGATATTACAATATGACTGCCTAAACAGGACCTGAAATATGACACTAGTAGATATGCTATCATGGAAGGGGGAAATTTCACAGGGCCCCACCCCTAACAGAACTACAGATACACAATGAGGGATTATTGAGATGGGAACTAGTCATTCCCACAGATGAGTCCCCTGATTGATTATCTAATTGCTAAGGGTTATTTCCCCAAATCATACACATATAAGCAACACTAAACAGACTTTGCAGGTTTAACTAAAGTATTTATGCATTTATACATCTATGTAACAATAATGAAGAAAAAGCTATGGTTTTGAAAGGAAGTGAGGTGTGGGGCATGGAAGGGACAAGAGGGAGGAGAATGGAGGAAATGATGTGCTTACATTTTTATTTAAAGTAAAGACAATAATTTAAGATTTGTTCTTTGACAGTTACACACACACACACACACACACACACACACACACATTGATTATATTACAGTTTCAATGAACATAATCTAGATTTCAATATTCTGAAACATTTCAGATTATTTATTTATTTATTTATTTATTTATGTATTTATTTATTTATTTATTTAGGGTTGGTCTATCTTTGCATGTATTCCCTGAGCACTTGAAAATATGTGTTCTGACAGAAGAGTGCTTTATAGGTATAAATAAGATTATCTTGGTTGGTGTTAAATTCTCACCACTTGTTTGTGTTTCTATCTAACCCACTATCGATGTGATGTTTAAGCAGTGTTAGAGTCTCCAGCTGTGATAACATCTGTTTATCCTTTCAGTCCTGTCATCATCTGCTTCTCATGATTTGTTGCTCTACCATTGTTTGTTTTTGTGCTTACCTACTCTGTATTACTATGGTTTTAAATTTTTTTTTTTAAAATGCCCCTTTGATTAGTATACAGTAACTCTCTCAAGATGTGGTTGGATTTGAAGTATACCTTATTTCAAATTAATGTAGGAGTTCGTAATTTTTCTTTGATTAATGTTTGCATGGTATCTCTTTTGATGTTATTTTACATTCAATATGTGTTTATCATTGTATGTGAAGACATATCTTATAGATAGCTTATAGTTTGGAGTAAATTAAATTTAGATTGTCTTCTAATATAATTGTATATATACAATTTGATAATCATATATGAGCCAATATAGCCTATCTCTTAGGATTTTATGGTTGTGAAGAGACACCATGACTTATAAAAGAAGACATTTAATTGGGGCTGGCTTACAGTTTTGGAGGTTCAGTCCATTATCATCATGGTGGGAAGCATGGCAGAGTCCAGACAGATATGGTACTGAAAGAGCAGACCATTGTACATCTTGAACCAATGGCAGCTAGGAGAAGACTGACTCTTCCATACTGAGCAGGGCTTGAGTACTAGGAGCCCCCAAAGCCCACCAACATCTGTCAACATGGTGATAGACTTCCTCCAACAAGGCCATACCTCCTAATAGTAGTACTTCTCATGGGCCAAGCATATTCAGACCTCCTCATTCCACTCTCTGGTCCCCAAAGGTTTGTTTAGACACATGAGCCTATGGGGACCATACCTAGACATAGCATAATGCAAAATTCATTTAGTCCAACTTCAAAAATCCCATAGTCTATAACAATTTCAACAGTGTTAAAAGTCCAAAGTGTAAAATCTCTTCTGAGATTCATTCAATCATTTAACTGTAATACCCTATAAAATCAAAACATAAAAGCAGACCGCATACCTCCAACATCACAGAATATATATTACTATTCCAAAATGTCATGATGAGGAAATACTGGACCAAAGCATGACCAAAACCAGCTGTGCAAACTCCAAACTTAGCATCTCCATGTCTGATGTCAAAGCACTCTTCAGATTTCCTACTCCTCTCATTTTTGTTGACTCTAACAAACTTCTTTCTCTTGGGCTAGTTCCACTCCCTGTTAGTAGCGTTGCTCAGCAGGTGTCCTACAGCTCCGGCATCTCTAACATTTTGGGGCTTTTAAGGCTACTTCCACTTTACAGCTTCTTGTTCCAATGTCTGGGATCCACACATGGTCTTCTGGGCATCTCCAAAGGGCTGGCATCACTTCTCCAGCTCTGCCCTCTGTAGCACTAGGCTCTGGTTGATTCTACCCTACTACTCCTGCTGTTGCTGTTGGTCATTCCATGGTACTGGCATCTCCAACATACTGGTGTCTACAACTGCAACTAGACTTCACCAGTAGCCTCTCATAGGCTTTTATGGTGCCAGGCGTCAACTTCTTTGCATGACCCACCCCTTCAGTCCTGGGCCCTCAACTACAACTGAGACTGCACCTTCACCAGTGGCCTTTCCTGTTCTCTCACAGTGCCAAGCTCCAGCTGTTCTCTATGCCTTCAAAATTAGTACCACCTGGGTGAGTCTTACACCGTACCAAGTCCAGCTGCAACATGTACAACCTTGGTTGTGTCCGGAACACAGCTTCTTTGTGCTCTCAGATAACACACCCCAGATTTTACCTCGGTGATGCAGGTCTCTTCTTAATCACGGCTAATCTCTTGGCTCCAGCTAAGGAGCATCAATTGTCTCTTTCTACTTTGGATTCTAAAGCCAGAGCTCATGGTTGAAGCTGCCAAGTTCTGCTGCTAGCTGGGGCTAGAACATGGCCCCCTTGTTCTATTAGATCACTCACTGCTTAAGCTTTGCTGTCCTGGAACTTTCTCTTTAAACTGACCTCGAACTCAAATATCTGCATGCCTCTGACTCCTGAATTCTGAGATTGTAGGTATGTACGACTCTGTCTGGACATAAGCTATTCATTATAAGTCTTAGTCAAGTTGACAACTGAGAATACACATCACAATCTACTCTTTGTCAATTTGGCACATAATCATATCTCCTTATGTCTAAATGAAAACAATAACCAGTTCATAATCATGCATACATATAACTATTCCTTTATCAACCTCAAACACATACATAATAAGCTTAGCTGGGTGGGATCTTGCCCTGTGATCTCCATTCCCTTAACTCCATTTAATATCTCTGAGCATAGGATTTAGCTCCATTGTACTTCCTGTTGCCCCTTTAATACTTGAGGCATACATATTGTATTTTACCTTTCTAAGATTGCTGTCCTTGATCAAAATATTCTTCATGAGAAGAAACCAGAGGACAAAAAGTCTATGCTGAATTTGTCTGAGACTTTGTTTGTCAATGCAATTAATTGAAATCTCTTTACCTTAGCCTCAGGCAGACTCTTCAGACAAAGGCAAATAGCAGTCACTTTCTTCACCAAAACATTGTAAGGACAATCTCCAGAGTTCAAATCACCCTCAGCACCAGTGTTTTCAATATTCCTACTAGAATGGCCCGTTAAGTCCCATTTAGAGCATTCCACAGCTTTCCAAATCCAAAGCCTTAAAATCCACATTTCTCCAAACAAAAGCATGGTCCCTCCTATCACAACAATACCCCAGTCCTGAGTACCAACTTCTGTTTTAGGGCTTTATTATTGTGAAGAGATACCATGACCAAGGTAACTCTTTAATTGAAGCTGGCTTACAGTTTCAGAGGTTCAGTCCATCATTATCGTGGTGGGAAGCATGGAAGTGTCAAGGCCACACCTCCTAATAGTAGCATTTCCCATTGAGCCATGCATATTCAAACTGTCATATATTTTTCTTCAATAATTTACTTTCTTTTCAGAGAAGTTGTTAAGCCATTTTTAAAAGGTGGTTTCGTGTCAAAACACAAGGTTTCCTTCATCTGAACATACCTTCATATCTTCATTTCTTGTTTTAGTTAGGATTTTACTACTGTGAACAGACACCATGACCAGGGCAAGTCTTATAAAGAACAACATTTAATTGGGGCTGGCTTACAGGTTCAGAGGTTCAGTCCATTATCATCAAGGCCGGAACATGGCAGCATCTATGCAGGCATGGTACATACAGGCAGAGCTGAGAGTTCTACATCTTCACCTGAAGGTTGCTAGCAGAGTACTGGCTTCTAGGCAGCTAGGACCAGGGTTTTAAAGCCCACACCCATAGTGACATACCTACTCCAATAGGGCCACACTTGCTAATAGTGCTACCCCTAGTTCAAACATATACAAACCATCACACTTTTCAAGGATGTTTTTTGCTGGTAGAGGAATATAGGTTGATATTCAGTTCCTTTCAGTTCTTGGCACTTTCTACTGCCATAGTTTTCTGATGAAAAAAAAATTAGTTATCTTTTGGGCTGTTTTTCCTATGTAAGTAAGTAAGGCATCATTATTTCCTGGCACTTCCAAGAGATTCTTTCTTTAAATCCTTAATCCTTGGACTTTTTTTTTTTTAAAAGATTTATTCATTTTCTTTTTATTCATGTGTATGAGTATGTACCTGCCTGAGTTTATGTGTAACATGTGTGTGCAGGTGCCCATAAGGGTCCTGATTGAACCCACCTGATTGTGACCCACCTGACGTAGGTGCTGGGAACTGAACCAGAACCCACTGTAGATGTTCTCAGACACGGATCCATCTCTCTAGCCCTAATTTTTTTATAGATATATTGTAATGTGTCATTTCTGGTTACACAAAGATGAATGCTCCAGAAAGAAAGAACAGCAAGTCTTGTTTCTTCGACTGCTGACACTCATATCTCTTTAGAGCTCCTAAGGTGGATGTGGTCTCAAAGCTTTAATTACTCTAGCCCTAATTTTAAGATTCAAAACTATGATGCATTTTAATGTGGACTCTTTTTTTTTCTAATCATGTGTGTTCATGTGTGTCTCCTTATCTTGGAATCAGTGGGTTTATCTTTCCCTGAGTTTAAGAGGTTTTCAACTCATTTCTTTATGTGCATTTCCAGCTTTACCCCTTGTTCTCCTTTTAGAATTGCTAAGACAAACACGAATCTTCTTTTGTCCTGGAACCCTCAGGGCTCTATGTATTTTAGCTGATTTTCTTACATCTTTCCAGTTATATTTTATTCCATTACTACCATTTAGCAGAAAATCCTTGGCCTCTTACTTTGCCGTTGGTGGCACTCATCCCTGTTGGGTAGGCATGGAGGCTCATCTTTTCATATGGTATCCAGTGATACTGAAGTGGGGTTGTTTTCCCTATCGCTGGCCAAAGATGGGCATTGTGACTATTTACTTGTTCTTCTCTGTAGCCATCATAGTAGGGCAAAGAGGGACATCTTGTTCTTGCCTAGCAATGAGGAAGATGGAAGTAATATATAATATATATATATTGATGTATATATTCTGATTCTCTGAAGAATGAGGATAACAGTCACAGCCTCCTATTTTGCCTTCTTTGACAATATTCAGGCATGAATGTTTGGACACTGCCTTTTAGCGTCTTATAAGAGTAGACATCTATGTGCCTCACTCATCCTCTGCACATGTGGGCTGATTCATGATCATTTCTTTGTGTTTTACCTTTTACATTTTTGTTGTGGTAAAAATAGGATAATATATACATTTACTATTTTAAATGTACAGTTTACTGGCTTTAAAAACATCCATATTTGCAATTCGTCACCATCTGCCTCCAGAAAATTTCACCTTCCCAAGGTAAAATGGAATGGGAACTGTATTGTCCCAACATTAGGCAAGTGTGATTCTGTTCACTGCTTTTGAGTGCCACAGCTTTGGGTACTTCATAAAAATAGAAGCATGCAGTGTGTGTTTAGCTTACTCACTAAGCATGGTCTTTACAAGTTCCATCCATATAGTGGCATCGGTCACAATTTTCATTTGTTTTAAAGCTGAATCTGTGCCGCCGTGTGTCTATATTACACTCTCTTGGCTATTTGAATCACTTGGATCTTTGGACTAATATGAATACTACTACTGTTCACAACTTGGTGGAAGAGTATCTACTTAACTCCCTGATTTCATTTCTTTTGCCAACACACACTCTCACAACTGGAATCTCTGGATCCAGTTTTACTTTTCTGATGAACTGTGGTACTCTTTTCACAACATGATACTGACTTACATTCCCATCAGCCAAGAATAAAGACTGCAACTTCTCTCTCTCTCTCTGTCTCTGTCTCTGTCTCTCTCTCTATCTCTGTCTCTGTCTCTCTCTCTGTCTCTGTCTCTGTCTCTGTCTCTCTCTCTCTGTCTCTCTGTCTCTCTCTGTCTCTCTCTCTCTGTCTCTCTCTCTGTCTCTCTCTCTCTCTCTCTCTCTCTCTCTCTCTCTCTCTCACACACACACACACACACACACACACACACACACACACTCCTCCTAAGAGAAGCCATGTTACTGGCTGTAAAGTGGCACCTCACAGTTTGATTGGCAGTGCCCTAACACTCATGTTAAGCATTCAATCATCATGTTTTTTTCTTTGTGTAGATGCAACAGTTTACATGTAATTATTTATGCGAAAGAAGTTGGGGCCTGAGTTGGACTTGTTGTTTTGATTATCTACTCAAGAAAAGATGGGTAAATGTTAATGTGCCTTAGATTTAAGGCTTGTGCCACGTCTGAAGCTGTTATATCGTAAATAATCTCCAAATTGAAGGTCATCTTTTATTATTCAAACTGTTAATCAGTTTCTATGGAGATGTCAGACAGATGAGTGCAGTTCCAGCATATATCTGGGTTGTCTTTTAAATGAAAACAGAAATACCAGTCAACATTCCTATCAGGACTCTGTTCATGAGATCAGGGACTTAGGTGGTGTCTTTACAAATAACATGCGAATCAAGCATATGCTTTTTAATCTCGTTATTAAATTGTGGTTAAATTGGAATTATAGGTTAGCAACTAATTAAACCACTAATTTGATAAAAAAAAAAAAAAAACCAAAGCTAAGCCATTCTGTGAGTATCCAATTCTGTAGAGTTGACTCAATGCCTTGTACATTTTATTATTTGTTAATCACATGTTATGAAACATTATAGAAATAATATGTGTAATATGTACATAGCACCCTCAGCCCCCACCTAGAAGATGCACTTCAGGTAAAGTCTGAAGTGTGAAAAAGTGCAGTCACTTGATGCAGTTTTATTCCAAAGCTTTCCTATAGCATAGATTTTAAATGCAGCTCATCCGTTGACCAGCAGGTGTCACTGTGGTGTAGGGTCACAGTCACAGGCTGGTGCTTCCTGGAAGAGTGTTCCAGAGTTGAATTGCTTCAAAGTAAGTTAACCATCTCCTAAATTCACTTGGTGGAAAACACGCCACCCATGTCTTGTGGAAATGGACAACAAAGTGACAGGCGTGCTGTATTGGCATTGTCTGGTGATGCTAGGGTTTGCACATAGGGCCTTACACGTGCTGGGCAAAAGTTTTTTGGGGGGGTTTTCTTTCGCGATACCATCTCACGGAGTTGCTCAGGATGACATTGACTGTGTAATTCTCTGACCTCTACCTCTCTAGTACCTAAGGGTACAGTTCTGTGCCTTTGGGCCAGATGTGTGTTTTAAACTCTTTTAATGGCATTCAGAAAACCAAACTGCTGTCTGTTTGGCTCTCCCTGCTTTCACCGCATCTGGCCACCCCATCCTCTCCCCTTTCATTCCCTTTGTCTGTCTTGTTGTCTCTCAACACTCTGTGTAAGTACGCCCTGCGTGGAGCTCAGCTGATTCTTCCCTGTGGGTCTTTTCCTTACTTTCTGGGCCGACTCCCTGTCATATATATCTAGAGCTAGACCTCATGGGAAGACCAGCGATTAGTGATTAGTCCATTTTCCCCACTTTTCAATGGACTGATTGTTTTTGCTCCCTTAAGTAGAAAACAGCTGATCTGGTGTCAACATAGTACAAAGATGTGATTCCCGCAAAAGAAAGACTCCTGTCCCTACTGTGTGGTTTCCGGGTTTGACTTTCGCGTGAATTCACAGAAGATGAGCCACACAAGAGATGGCTGTTGCTCTGTGAAGAGGTGTGCCTGTTACAGACTGAAGGATTTCCCTGCAGGCTGTGGGAAATAACGGTTTGGGGTAAAGGATGCTTGGATAAGAGAAGAGGGATTTAATGACTGTTTGTCGTTTGTTGGCTTATCTGTCAAAGTCCAGGAAACAACTCGGCTCTCTTCCTTCTTCAGATCTCATGCGTCAATATTATTGATGCAGGCGAGAAGCTAAAATGAGCCCAGACATGCCAACTGTTTTCTTCTTCCACAAAACAAATTTGTTGCTTAGGTAATAAAAGCGTGGCTTCCTCCTTCCCTTCTGGGGATTCTCTTGTCTCTGTTTCCCATTTCCAGGCAGGGCTGTGCTGGGATTGTAGACGGGTGCTATCGTATCTGGCTTGAGATGGGGTCACATAAAGCACTTTAGGCACGGAGCCATCTCCCTAGCCCGACATTTATCCTCACCATCCTGGTATTTGGAATGCAGCAAACACTTAAGGCACTGTAGTTTCCATTTCCTGTTTCTGCCTTGCCCTACCCAAAGCATCTCTCTTCTCTAAACTGTTCTCTCTTCCTCTCCCTCCCCCGCAGTGTTAAGCATCTTCAGGTTGGGGTGAATGAGAAGGTAAGAAGAATCATTATTCTTTTGTTACCCGCTCAGCTATGCATTTGCCTAAGTGAATCTTTGGATAGAAAGCAACTAAAACCACTCTAAAGAGGAAAGATCCATTTATAAAAATACCCACGGCCTATTATTGCATTGATGGCCGGCTAGGAACATATTAAATCTTGCCAGAATGCTTCATTACGAGTTCTCATAATTCTTGGCTGTCCGTATTTGCTCAAGAGTGAAATGCAAGTCCAGGGAGCTGCCCCTCTTCTCGGTGGCATTGTTTGCAACACTGGGGACTCCGTGTCACATCGTGTGATGAATGAGAAAATAAGGCTGGTTTCCCGTTGCCATGTTAGAGCATTTGTTTCAGAAGTAATAATTGTGAGTACAGCAGTTTAGTAATAAGAGGAGAAGTTTGAAAGAAGTGAGACACTTTCTCAGCCCTAAATAAAGGTATCCGAGGTTCTTATAACAGACCTTGGAAAATTTTTGTGTTACTTTGCTTTCTCAAAATGTGGTGGGACATCCTCAGTTCTCTTTTGATTCTTTAAGTGTCTTGGACTATTTCAGGTGATTTTTTCTTTCTTTTATAATAGAAAACTTAGATCAGTCAAGGGAAATACAGAAGCTTCTCCATCATTGTTATTCTTCTAATAATTTTTTTTAAAGATTTGTTTATTTATCTCATGTATGTGAGTATCCTGTCTTTGTCTTCAGACACACCAGAAGAAGGCATCAGATCCCCATTACAGATGATTGTGAGCCACCATGTGGTTGCTGGGAATTGAACTCAGGACCTCCAGAAGAGCAGTCAGTGCTCCTAACCGCTGAGGCATCTCTCCAGCCCTTATTCTTACTTCTAATTCCCAGCCCCATGAATCCTCAAAATAGGAGAAGGAATGAATCAGTTGGGATATATATTCAAATTCTCATACTGCAACCCACCTGGCCTCTACCTCTGTGTGGGTATGGTTTTGGGAAAACAGAAGACAGCACTGTATATAATATTCAGGTATGAAATACACAGTTTAACAGTCTGTGGAGAATATATTTTGGCACTATGACCAAGTGATCCATTAAGCATTCCATCAAATACACAAAAAGTCACATGGAATTCCAGGATAGGTAATGTGCCAGTGAGCGGGTTTTAAAATATAAGTTAAGAAGTGCATGGAGCTCCCCCACCCCCCATGAACAGATGTCTACCTAGCAGCCACTCATTCCTCAGGAGGTACCCTTCCTTTTCCCTCAAGCCTCTGCCATGTCATTCACTGGCATCAGCCACAAGAGTCTGGCCAGCCTCAGCTCTAGATCTGCTGTGGTAATTGGTAGGTACAAAGCTCGCCAGGGAATGAAGAACCGTGGCTTCTATTTCTCTCCTGAGGAGAACTTTGGGCTATGTATAGTTTTTTTTTTTTCAGAGCAGGCACATTTTCAATACCTGAAGGTGATAGTATATATAGTATCTATGCCATGAAATATAGCATCAACTCTCCTAACGTTTCCTTCAGAGGCTTCTTTCTGAAGCTCACTCTCTATCATAGAGGTCTGGAGCCACCCACCTTCCTATAGAGAACTCCTTGCACGCCTGCACACTTCTACTTCCCACCTCTCCTCCTTCCATCTTCAGTCTAGAATTCAGAATAGGTGAACTTTAGGAAAAGCAGGAGAAAAGATTACATCCAACCTGTGCTCTAAGTAAATGGAGCTAAATGAGGATGCTCCAGGGCCCAGGGGAAATATTTTATTAACCCTGAATCACTGTAAGGTCATCAGCTATTGCTACATGAGCAACCCCTTTCTCTATCAGTCTGTCCTGGAAATCCATTGAAACATGTGAACTGCTTTACATGAGTTCATCAGCCTTGGATCCACTGGCGGGATAGGAGAGCAAACCCATCCGCTTTCCTGGAAAGGAATAAAAGACTAAATGAGAAGTTATTTATACTTCTGGCTGTCACCTGCAGCAGGCCGTTAAGATCGCCCTGTTGAGTGGCCTCTGCTTATTAATAGTGGGAGTGAAGGTAGAGAAATGGAGTTAATGTTGCAATGAGACATGACATAGCCTCGAGTTTCCAGGATTGGCCTGAAATGAATTAAAGCCAAATTATACCAACAAATCCGTCATGCTGCCCTGAAAACAGGAAGTCTGGGCTGAGCCAACATTAGTCACGGTCCACACTGGCAAACTCTACCAGATCAGGGAATGAGAAATGTGCTTCATCTGCAAAAATTAACGTTTGGAATTTGTAGAGTGTTTTCCATTACCCACTCTTGACTCTCCAAAGGCCAGTCATCAAACATGCTTGGCTTACTTCTGCTTCTGCAGCACCATTAAGTGTATGAATTTGTATGAGAAATGGAATCCCAGCTAGCTGTGTGCCCTTGGATAAATGACCTCATCTTTCTGGGCCTGGATTTCTTCTGAAAAATGAGGAGCTTGGCATCTCATGATGCTGGGGTTTTCCTTTAGCTTTGTTGGGGATTAGGAAAGAGTATAGCAGACATTGGTTGCACGCCCACAAAATGCTCCATACTGTGCTGAGAAATGGAGACAGAAAAGAAGGAAGACGTGTTCCTTTAAAGAGTTTCCAATATATGCTGCGAGTCACATACTTAGAATATGTGTGTGTGTGTGTGTGTGTGTGTGTATGTGTGTTTGTATTCTACACAGATGTCTACATCGCAACAGTAAAAGACATTTAAAATAGTTGCAAAACCAGTTTTTCCCCCGTGCTATGACTGTATACAAGATGCAAAGCTGAAGAAGAAAGGCCTAAACACACCACATTGCACATGTTCTTTAGTATCCAAGGCCAGCAGCTCTTCCCCATGAATTCCCAATAAAGAAGCATAGGTGCTATGGATGTCTCCACCCTCCAGCCTCTTCTTTCAGAAGAGGGCCTGAGGAAGGAAGAGGAGTTATGGCTGAATGAGTAGTTAGTGCTCCAGGGGAGAACTTATTGCTTCTTATCCCCCAGACCAAGCCAGAGAGGATCTGAGAGAACTTCTTCCAAAGCCTGGAGCCTGCTTAAGGGCCTAGAGAGTGGTGTCCAAGGTTTGGACTGAATGAATGGCAAGCTCTCAACTTTCTAGAGTCACACAGACACCCTAAGGAGTGAATGCCAATGAGATGTTGGAAGAATGTACTGGAATGTTCGAACAGTGCCACATGGTCCTGCAGGTCCATGCTCTCACATGCTCTCTGGGGCCTGGAGGTATATTTGAACCCTAGAAATTTAGTTCTAGAGGGTTTTTTTTTTTTGAATAGAGAAAGATCACTGTTTAAACATTCTATCAGACTTGAAGTAGATCATAGTACAAAGTGAGAAATAGATTCAGCAACTTCTGTATTACCCTAGTTAAGCCACAATGTAGAAGGGGTAAGAAAGCACACATTACTCTCAGTTCATGAGCATCACCAGGGATGCAGCCACTGCTGGCCTACCTTGTAAGATGCCACACATAACAGCACACTGCTTAACCTGTACTCTAGATCTTAGAGGTGGGAGCCCTTTCGAGAGAGACTCTCAGATGTAGAGGGTATTGGGTTGAAGTTGATTTTCTCTGAAAATACACTACTCACACTATCAGCTGGAAGCCATCACACTTTGATGGAAGTGGAGGGAACTACAATGAGTCCAGTAAGAGCCTACTAAGGTTATAGTTGGTGCGATATAAGCTTGATCTCAGTAGAATGGCACTGAAACTTGGGTGGAGCCTGGAGGGAAATGATCAGTTCATGAGCAATCTATCTTTTTATTGAATCAGTGATGTTTTTTTTTTTCAAGACCCTGTTTAGTTACTAAGAAAGCAGATTGGAGTAATAAGAGCACTCTGGTCCCTTCACTCTCTCCCTGGCTATTTGCCTCAGTAGATGGTCTCCTTCTTACGCGTGCTATGATTCCATCTGCCATGTTGTGAAGAAGCCAAAAGGATCTTTACCTAAGCCCAAATTGATAAGACCATGTGGTCTCAGACTTAGCCTTCAAGATTCTTAATGAGATAACCTTCTCTCTAAAGGACGGAGCCTTGGGTATCTGCCATGCAGAGATTCTGCTTTCAGCACAGTTTTTTTTCCCCCTCCTAATGCTGAAGAATGTTCAGTTAGGAAAAACTCTCTTCTCTTACCTCTACATCACAAAACTTTCCGGGATCTAATAGCTACTAAAATGATCAAGTCAAGCACAGTGTCGTTAGAAAGCCTTGGCTTGGTTGGACAGGGGGGATTAATTTAGCCCTGTTGAAGGTAGTTTCCTGGGTAGAAATAAAAAGTTTCGAGGCCAGCCTGGTCTACAGAGTGAGTTCCAGGACAGCCAGGGCTACACGGAGAAACCCTGTCTGGAAAAAAAAAAAAAAAAAAAAAGTTCCATTGTTTTATGCCTCAGTGACCTGAGGACCATAATAAAGAAACATGTTTGATGTCATGTGTGGATGATGAACCGCTCAGGTGCATTCAAAGAGTCATATCAAATAGAGACAGGCCGCTTACAACTAATAATCACAGGACAAATGAAAGACCATTGATGCTTGGCAGATGTTTTCCTCATTGCTCTCCATTCTTTTTTTTTTTTTTTTTTTTTTTTTTTTTGGAGTCAAGTTCTTTCTGGAGAATCTGGAGCCATGCTGCTTCCCAGTAGCCCTAGAGATGCCCTATGTCTATGGACTCCAATACAGGGATCTAGGCTAGACTAAAATGCTAGAGGAAAAACAGGTGGGTCAGTTGAATTCTGACTGGGGTAGACTGCTACTTTGATACTTACAGAGACGGATTTCTAGATACAAGGACCAGAGTCAAGAAGAGAGCAGGATGTGTGAACAGTCGGCTGTGGTTGGAATAGAAAAAGGGAGCGGGGCTTCCCAGTCTGGCTTGGCCTGCATTTTTCAGCTTTAAGGAGTGTGGAATTTATAGAAATGTAAGAGAAGATGTCTTGTAGAGATATATATACTCAGGCAATTTTATTAAGAGGAAGTTACCAGAGACATAGTCCAGAAAGGTCATTATTTAATGTTTTTTTTTTTGTTTGTTTGTTTTGTTTTTGGGGGGCGGGTGGTGGAGGACTGTTTGAGAATGGCGGGAAGGAGGGAATGTGGAAAGAAGGAAGAGTAGTTAGTTTTGTGAAGTAAGTCATGATCTGATGGTGTCCTGCAAGATTTCTCACAAAGCAATTGAGATCACTGGAAGACATTAGGAAAGACGGAGTTCCTAGAACATTACTCTGAATTTCTAACTCGGTTAATAGTTTATATATATGTAGATATATATAATATATCTGCATATATATAAAATTAATTTTTTTGCCATACAAAATAGTATGTTTCATGATGACATTTTCATACACGCATACACTCAGCCCACCTCCCTCCCTTGTCACCCCACCTGCTTTCCCTCTTGTTGAATTAACAGCAGAGATGGAGTAAGTCCTTCCATTTCTCGAAACTGGGACGAGCCCCCAGCTTCCTCCTGCGCATCGGACTTGCACTGCTCCTGGGTCTCCTTTTGGCCCAGGTGCAGGGAGCAGCGGAGGTCAAGCAGCCCACAGTCGTGTTGAAAGCAGGCTTCATTACCTTTTGTGAGTACCACCTGATATCAACCGAGGCACCGTAAGCAGAAAAAGCTCAGTGCACCCTGCATAGGTGCACTGCAGTGCGCTGTCATCATGGCTGTGGAGAATGTCTGAGAACCTTGCTTGAAAGGGAAGCCCCTTGCCCATAGCATTTTGCAGGGGAATATTATAACAGGCTTTGCAGTTGTGAAGCACACACTCAAAATTATCAAGAAATGTTTCAAATGTTTTCTTGGAACAGTTGCTAAGTCATGATTCAGAAATATGTTCTGGTACAAACTACAGCTGAAGTCTCTCTCTCTCTCACTCACTCTCTCTCTGTGTATGTATGTATGTGTGTGTCTGTGGTGTGAGTATGTTTGTGTGTGTGTGTGTGTGTGTGTGTGTGTGTGTGTGTGTCTGTGTGTATTTCCCTGCAAAAGCCACAAACATTTAAGCATTTAAGGATACTCTCATACACCCTTAAATAGACATCACTTGTAATATTACCATCTTCATCACTAACACAAACTTGGGAAACAAATGTTTAGTTGCCATAAAAAAAACAAAAAAAACCTAAGTCCCACATATTAGGAAAGCCCACCTTGGAACAAAATCTAATTTCCAGTGTTCTCCAAAGGAAAATAAAAGGATTTGAATGCACCTCACCCCCTCCCCAAGCACATTCAAGAGACAGCCAGTCTCGTAAATTCACATCAACTTAGTTTGGCCCCTCAACCAAATCTACCATAATGCTATTTGTACATATAGATTGCTGTCTTTTTCATTACCATTATCAAATGATGCATTTGTGGCTCCGCTCTGAGCTTCTTGCCCCATTAAGTGGATTAGATTGCCTGTTGCCTTTGTCCTTCGGGCTTTCACTTTATCCTTAAAGATTCTACTTGCGTGATGCTATGCTTGTAATCTCTTTGCATCATTATGTATGGCATGCACACATATATGCCTGCCTTGCCAATTAGCCTGACAATGCTAGCCCTCGGTTTTCTGAGAGGACTGTGCTCAAATCCCTTTCTCTGTCTCCAGTTTTTCTCTTAGCAGCAGTCACAGCTGGAACCCTCTGGGGAGTTGCCTGTCACAAGCCCCACTTTGGGCTTCTTGCGGAGCTATGCTCAACAAATCGAAGATCCTGTTCCTTATTAAGTCAGCTCCTGCCTGGTGCATCATGATTGATTAATTTCCGGAAGCAACTGAGGCTCCTCCTCTTTTGTCCTCTGCAGGATCGTCACTCCTGCAGTCCACAGGAGCTAAGGCAGAACAAAATCCTAACAGCATTCTTAATGTGAAAATAGTTGCTTCTCTATCCTTAGGGGAAATGGAAAGGTGACAAAAAAAACCAAGGATTCAGACCTGCCTAGAAAGCCAAAGGATAGCTTGTAGTTGGTTGTGAACACAGCTTCAACTTCCCGTTTATGAGACACTCACTAAAGGTCCACCATGGACAGTATATTATCCTAGGTGTTGTGGATGCAGAGGTGAGCAGGGCAGATGCTCACAACAGCAGCTAATCAAGGAGACACACCATTAAGGTGCGTTAGTAAATAGAGTAAGAATGGAGATAATGGGTGTGCTTTTATTAGGCACAATCAGAAGGAGCACCTGAATGTTCTAGGGGGATCATTGCAAGGAGCATTAGCATGAGCCCTGACAGAATTATTCCCAGGAGAGTTCCAGGCTTTAGGTGGACAATATTCTTAGTAGCTTGTCCCTGGGATGGCTACCTTCAATTAATTTCCTTCATGCACTTCTTGTCTTCACGTAAAAGAGTCATTTTCTATTTTCTTTTCCTGGAGTCTTGGCGTAATCTTGGTTTAGTAATGACAAAAGTGTTAATCTGAGACATTCTAGAACATCTTTTGGGAAAGCCAGTGATCAGGTAAGATCACAGATCCTAAAGGTGTATGTATACCTTGCTATCAGAAGGTGTCATATGAAGATTTGTAAAGTACTTGAGGTGTCATAGAGGGATGGGTGGGGAGAGCAAGTAGCACTAAGATGTGAACTCCGTACGTGAAGATGGCATCTTGAAATTAATGTGCCAGCCACGGTTGCTTCAGTTGGGACCATGCCTCAAGCCACCCAGCCGTATCATCTGGAAACTCCAAGTTTACAAGAACCATGCATGTTGTAAGTCTCCTGACTCAGAGTAGCTTGTTATGCAGTAAAGGCTGAGTAGTTGAGCATTAATACCAATGAGAAGTTTCATCTGGGAACTCTACCAGTACTCTCAGTACCTAGACCTGATTTAATGACAGGACACTAGACTTTAAAACCGAAGCTTTTTCCCATGGCGAGACCAGACTCGGAGGCCTTAAGAGAGGGAGATGTGCTTGCACATGGAAGGCACATGACTCACTAGTGGCCAGACTGTGGTTGCAAGTCTCCAGGGATGCCTCTCTGATGAACCAAGCCTCCCACGATTACCTAATGTTGCCTTCTCCACTTGAATCTGCATGGTTCACCAATGGCAAACAAAATGTATCAGAGATGATAATGGCTTTTGTTGGAAGAAGCCTTATAATTTGGGCCCCCAGTTTCTTGGTACGCTTGCTCTTATGGCTCTACCTCTTGAGTCCCAGGTGCCAAGAAGCATAGCTAGCTACAAGAAGCCTACGCCCTGTGGATCCCAACACTGAGCACTCTTGTTTAAATCCCTGCTTGTTCCCAGTCTTTAATCAGTATCAGCCATCAGCTACAGGGGGGCTATCAAAGTTGTTTGTCTCAGAGGAACTCATAGAAGCTATGGATCCATGCAGAGTGTGAGACCTTGGGTAAGAAGTACCCATTTTGGTCCAGCTACAGGGGAGACCATAAAGAGGTAACAACTAATTGTTGAATTTTGATTTAAGACAAGGTCTTACTAGATATCTAGCATGGCTTCAAAACCAATGATTCTACTTCCTCGGCCTTCCAAGTCAAACCTTTGTTGTGCTGAGACAGTGGATGACGGTCACCTGGGTCTGAAGAACCAGCCGTGATTAAACGGGGCTACCATCGTTAAGTTGAAATCTTCTCGGAAGCGTTAGCTCGGGGTCAACACATGCCAGCTGTGTTCAAAGGCAGCCAAGATTGTACCTTGTGCTGGCAGCTGAACTTTGTCTTGCGTAAGAGTCTCTTAAGTGGTTCTGGTTTTGAAGGCATGCAGGAGTCATGGAGAGCAGCTGAGGCTTGGCACTGTGAGAGGTCAGGAGAGGCCATTGGTGAAGGTACAGCTGAAGTGACAATAACCTTCCAGGATTGAAGCAGTCACAGATAGCAGGCTTTGAACCATGAAGAGATCCAGGAGAGGCTAATGGTGAAAGTACAGCCCAACTGCAGTAGACATTGAGGGCCTCACAACAGGGACACAGTGGGAAGAGAATGGGAGAAAAGGGAATTATGGCTTGGCTTCACTCTGTATTACCCTTTGTCACAGTCACAAATATGGCTTATTTCTGCCTTGGAGACCAGTTTTCATAACCCACAATCTTAATTTTATTTCCACTCAATAACCACATAGACATTTCTCTTTAGTTTCTATGTGTCAACTACATTCAGCAGAGGAGATAGAAATGATTCTTGCATAATGAGTCTTAGGGTTCTCTCTTACCTCAGCATCACAGTACTAGGAAGGGAACTTTCCAACTCACACTCATACTACCCTGTAGTATGTAGCAGGAGAAGTTGAGGGGTTGGGGGAAGCCTGCCCTTGGGCATCACTTCTCCATTAACACTGGCCATGTTCCCAGGTGGATACAGGTGTTCTAGATCTTTGGCAGCAATGGTAATGCCTGCACTCATAACTAGACAGCATTGAAAAAGTGCAAAGGTTACACATATCTTAAACTCTACATCTCATTCTAATTGTAATATAAATAGAAAAAAGAAACCCCATATTTACTCATATTTCAAAGCACGAACAGGAGAGGTCATTGATTTCTGTGGTCCACCATGACGGCAAGTCAAAGAAGAAGACGTCATCACTGGAATTCTTCAAAGGCCAGCTCCTCTCTAGCTGAAAGTGAGGGGGATCTTACTCAAATGTTGGGGAGCCTTCATGAGGTTTCAGGTCAGGTTTGCAGATGTGTTCCTGAACAGTGAGCACACGGGATGAAGCCCACCACAACCACCTCTGACGTACTTCAGTTATTAGAGTCAGTGTTGTTCTTGTTTTATCTTTAAGACAGCCTTTCTCTGGGTTGCTTGACCTCCAGGCAGGAAACAGTGTTCAAGGGCTTGGGCGGTAGTGCATGTGCATCACAAAGATGCTGAAGCACGTATAACATGAGACTATGTGACCATTTCTCAACAACTCGGTGCTCCACAGCTCTCAGGTAGGGATCCCTTTGTCAAAAGCTTCCTGACATATAAGTAATTATAACTGAGACTTAAAATCCCATTAACAGTGAAGTTTTCTTGCCAGACCTACCTGTCACACTTGCCTGCACTCTTTAGTTCCCCTGCTTCCAGAATGATCTGACCTTCACACCCCACTTTAGGACCATCAGCAATCTCTTAGCTTCTCACTCCAGGTTGCTGGAACTGTGTGGATACATTTTGGTTATCAGCAAGCACTAGGCTCATTCTGGTGCCTAATCACCCATGAAAACCATTTGTTTGAGCAATTAGGAACATGGAGCTAGGGTGCTTCCAGCAGTTACTGACCAGGTGGAAACACTGCCTGCCTATATCTTTGTTAAGGGCTGCTTATCAGCAGGAAATGATCTAATTCAAGGAGGCTGATGCCATTTACCTAGGACTTTAGATGGACAAGAAATGGTTGATCAAGGATGGGGGGTGAGGAAGGGCCACACTTTGGGGATGATGTGCTTTAAGGTTAAATGTTTGGAGCATTTTGGCCTTGGCATGAAATACAGTTGTGACTCTTTTTCTTGAAGGGAACAATCTGGGTTTGAGTACTGGAATGAGAAAAGTTTGAGCCACTTAGAACACTCAGTTTTAGGGAGAATCTGAGGTTCAGAAAGAATAAGGCATAATGCAATGGAAAGATTGATACAACAAACTTTGGGGCAATTAAAAAAAAAACAAACCACTCAAAAAGCAAAGGTAGGATGGCTGTGAGTTCAAGGCCAGGTTGGGCTCCACAGCAAACGTGCTGTCTCAGACAAAACTGAAGTTGAGACTAAGGCTCTTGGGATATCTATCATTCCATCCCTTTGTGGTCATGGATAAGTCCCTCATATGTTTATTCCTGTGAAGTGTGACCTGTAGAAAAAATGATCCTGAAGGTACTTTGAGCTCTACTATTTTCCTCATAGTTGCTCTCACTGTTTCTCCAAGAGAAAAACTTGATACTATTGGAAAGGATGCTCTGTTGGCATTATCTGGCTTTTCTCTGACAAACTGTTCTGCACACAGAGGCTACGTGGCCACTCACTTTGATGAGTTGTCTTTCCGTTCTTGTCAGCACTGCATCAGTTTCCCATGTGCCATTTCCCATGTGCCCATATTGTTTCTTGACGGTTTTCTACTAGTCTTGCTCAGGGAAAGCCTTAAATATAACACAGCACAAAGGGGAGCCTATAAAGTCCACAGTCATTGGCAAAGGCTTTACGATCTCAATAACTGGAGCCATATTTAGAAGATAGTTTTTGAATAACATATGGGACATTGACAAAGGGAGCCAATTTGGGCGAGGATAGCCTCATGGAATTGTGGGCCCAGAAAGCAAAGCATATAATTATTGGGATTGAGGAAACTTTTCTTTTTCTTTTCTTTTCTTTTCTTTTCTTTTTTCTTCTCTTCTCTTCTCTTCTCTTCTCTTCTCTTCTCTTCTCTTCTCTTTTCTTTTCTTTTCTTTTCTTTTCCTTTCTAACTTGCTGGCATGCAGTATGGCTTGGATCAGCAGAACAGAAATATGGCCCTTATTGTGAAAATGTGGTCTGGGCATGTAGAGTATTTTGGTAGAGTACTTTCTTAGCATATATGAAACTCTTGGTTCAATTCCCCCCGCACCATTTAAACCTGACATGGTGACACATACCTATAATTCCACTACTCAGGAAGCTGAGGCAGGAGGATCAGAAGTTCAAGGCAATCCTCAGCCACATAGCAAGTTAGAGGTCAAGCTGTATACTATGTGGGTCTGTAAAAAGACAAGCCAGTAATCTGGGATTAAGAATGCACTTTGCTTTTTGTATAGCTAAAGCTGTACATTCATTGTGTATGCTCAGTTTGCTCACTTTCATGTCAGCTCATGCTGTTACAACTGTCCAGGATGGAGTTGGGGCTTACCTGAGATAAATACAAATTTTTAGTGTCACACATCTAAAAATC
Source organism: Montemys delectorum (assembly GCA_019843815.1). NCBI lineage: Eukaryota > Metazoa > Chordata > Mammalia > Rodentia > Muridae > Montemys > Montemys delectorum. The sequence continues at coordinate 35,513 of JADRCD010232774.1, forward strand.
AGACATTACTGCTTGTCTGTCTGGCTTGAGTATCTATTACATGACTTTATTGTCTCAGAGGAAATCATAGTACAGATAATCTGCCTTTAAATATTTGGAAACAAACTTCGAAATTTATGCATTTAAATTTAAGATCAAATGTAAGATAACTCTTCAATGGTGTTAGCCATGTAAAGGTTCCTGTCTCAAGTAGTTTACACGTGTGGGTTCGTAGAATGTCTGCTGTGTGATTTGAAAGGAGCTACTGTTATTAGCTTCATTTTAGAGGGAGTGAACAGTTATGGAGAAGCTGAGCAGCATGCCCAGTAATCCACAACTACTCACTTGTGGGTTTAAAGCAAGACGGCTGCATGGGCTCTCTTGGTGCCCTTTTATTTTCTGTCTTTGGGCTTTAGAATGAAAGACTACAAAAGAATATCATGGTGCTGAGCATGAGAGGTTTAGTCTCTGAGCCCCGTGGTTTACTTGTCAAAGTTGGAGGAGGGGGGAGGGTCAAGCAGGGAGGAGAATGTCGACATTTCTGTGACTTCACTTGTAACTGGAGAGGCTTCAGGGAGACACACAGCCTGCTCTCACTCAGGGACAGCGGGGTTCACCTCTGGCAAGGGAAACAAAGGACAGAAACATGAGCTGCTATCAATTGATTTCTTCCTAAAGGGTAGAAGGGAATAGGCAGATGAAAATTCGATGTTTTGCAGATTTAGGGTGGCATTAATCAAATCTCTAAATGAACTAGACAGAATTATAGGGAGCAGAGGGGATACCTAGAGGTCATTATACGCTGAGTGTCCCAACTGTCACAGCCACTGTGCTAACTCATTTAATTTTCCCTAAAGCTAATAAAACCAAAAGGGAGGAAACTCCAGAGAAGAAAGAGCCTGGGGTTGAAACAAAGTAAATTCCTTAGCAATCTAGTTGACTCTGTATGAGTCAATAGTATAATATGGTTATACCAAAGAAAACAAATAAGGATGGGTATGGTGACATTCAAAATCCCATGGAAGCATGTGTAAAGAATGCAGAATACAGAACAGAGAAGCGACGGATCCCATTTACTGTGTGTTAGAGCTAATGCCGATTAAGGGCTATCAGTTCTGCACCACCATGCTTAGAGAGAGCACATCTGGAGCAGAGCCAACAGCAAGCTTCCAGCCATCAGCCACAGAGGGAGGGAGGTGTTACAATGAGGGAGCAGTGAAGGAAGAGAAGCCTTCCCCAAGAGATGAGAGTAAAGACAATGCTCCTGGCACCGAGGGATGCGGCCTAGACAATCAAGAGGAAACATAGCCATTTAAAGCAATAAGTAGAACTTGTGGGACCAAGTGATGTTGGTAGTTGTGTTCTGTTAACTGACGATTGGCTTACAATGTAGACCATTTCAAAAAACGATGCCAGCTCCTAAATTCTCTTAAATCTCTCTACTTGATTCTTAGAGTCTTTATATCAATACTTGGATTGTCTCATTTATAATCTTCACCTATGGGTAGTCCTTTGTAAGGGTGCTCAGTATCCAGTTTCAACTTGTTATGTTCCCAGTGCTTAAAGTAGTTTATTATACAAAACACATTCTTCATTTGGGAACTAATAGTAGATATCACTGGCTGAATGAGCGGATTGGTGCACCATCAGCAGCAGATGTAGGAAGGTTGAGGAGAGAGGGTGGTATTTCTGTTTCAGAAATCTGACCCAGGAGACTGAATGGCTGTCAGGTGGAGGCTGGGCTGCATAAGGTAGCCTTATGAAATCCAGAAGGTGAAGAGAAAGGCTCAAGATGACTTTCTAGCTCCCAGGATTTGATAGACGTTGTGGATCTGAGTGATTGCCATGAACTGGGCAGACAGAGCCCTAGAAGGAAGTGGGAAGATTTCTATGAGTGGGAGAACATTCTAGATTATTGTAATTCTGGTGAACTTTGATGCCACTACATATTTTGAATATTATAATTGGAGTATAGAAATCACATCGAGGCTGTTACTAGGGGCAATCCATCAGAATTGAAGGGTGACGCTGAAAGATGGTAGTATTGAAGGCAATAAAGCCCATTCTCTCTGAAGATTTGGCTTTTAGAGTTGCTGGTGTTGGCAAGCATTGACTTTATGCCAATCTTGCCTTGAGATTCTTTATCTAAGTTTTACTTTTTTAAAATGAGTATTCTAGTCAGTGAATTAGGTAAACTCCAACTCAGAATAGCTTATCTTAACCTGGGGAATGTTGATGTTGAATATGAGGATCCTAGTTCTAGATAAGGTCACATTCACAGGCATTCAGAAGTTTTTATTTTATGTGTGCATATATTACTGCATATTCATAGTTAACTTTTGAATATATCTATTACTGTTAGAGAGAATATGCTTCCACCCATGATAAAAACAATCAAACTGCCCACAAATAAGGCTTCTGAAGCTTGAATGCAAACATTTTCTGAAAAGTTTTTTACCTCCTGCTCTAGCTCTTTGCCTGTGTAGCTGGAGCAGGCTATCATCTATGTTTGGAGTTGTAGAAGAGCTCTTTCCCTGAAATGTTCCCAAATATTATATGGAGAAACAACATATGCAAAAGGAAAACAACTCAGTTGTGGAGCTTTTGTTCTGCTTTTTCTTTTCTTTCTTTCTTTTTTCTTTTTTCTTCTTGTACCATAAAGTAAGACTCTTAGACAGAGTTCTCTGTGGTGGGACTGTCATCCATGCGTTCGTTGCCTTGGGATGGGATGGGATGGGAATGAGATTGATAATGGCCATTGCCTTCCCCTTGCCAGTGGTAACAGGTCCAAGATGATCAAGGCAATGTAACTCATTTGTTCCTCAGTTCACCTAGCAGATGACTATGCACTTTTAATTTTCCACTAGACATGGAAATCTAACCTCTGTAGAGGTTAGACTGTAATTTTAAAAGCTTATTAATATTAAAAGATAAAAAAGTATGGATATATTGGCACCCACCTATAAACACACACTTGGGAAGCAGATGTAGCAGATGTAGCATTGGTTATAAGTCCCAGGCCAGCCATTCTTGTATAATGTGAGAGAGAGAGAGAGAGAGGGAGAGAGAGAGAGAGAGAGAGAGAGAGAGAGAGAGAGAGAGAGAGAG
>JADRCD010232775.1:0-12434 GCA_019843815.1 Montemys delectorum
TTTAAAAGAAAATATAACTTATTGGTGATTTTTTTATTTAAATTTTATTATATATATATATATATATATATATATATATATAGATGAGTCCATCTATATATTGCTTAAGGAAAAAGTATATATCAAATTTGGGGTTTTCTTAGAAATTCTATTCTGATATGTAATTATACTTTCCAGTACAGACAGAAGTAAAGATATTCTTCAGTGATTCCTCAATAAAGAAATTAAAGTCACATTCAAGCAAGAGAAAGAAAACCTCAGTATTTATGCAGAGAACCACTTAATAAGTTTGCAGAATATAGAAATATTCATTCTTACCCTCAAGAATCTTCAAGATTTTTTTTTCAGACAGGAGCTCTAATTGTTCCTGGCATAGTTTTTTAATTTCTTCTACTGAACAGTTCTAAAGAAAATGACATTTAAAAAAATTGCATTTATGTACTATAGCTCCAATGTAAACTGGAAAACTGCAATTATAAAAAAAAATTCAAATTAGCAAAATCTTATAATCAAACAAATAAAAGCCTCGAGAATATTCACATGAATTTATGGGATGAAGTCTGAAAGCTGTCAGTTGACATGAATATTTCAGAGATCTGAAGGAATGCATAAAATCATGTTTATTAGAAGCAAAAACTGAACTAAAAGTCAGTCTTCCAGACACCTTTAAATGTAATCTATTTACCTCATGTAATTCTTGTAAAGATTTAAGTCTTCAGGGCATGACCTTAGAAGATACTTGCCCTTAGGCTTTCTTTGGGTTTGTATAACCTTAAAATCAGAATATCACATATTTTTCTGAAGTTTCCAGAAATATATATGTAAAAAAACCTTATAAACAGGATGACACATGAGCTACTACAAACTACTGTGGATTGCTGCACAGCAGCATATTATTCTTTATAACTCCAATTGGTACCACTACTGGGAAACAATTGAATTATTTCCATGAGGTCAATAAATGTCTTGCCTAAACATTTTTCCTGTAAAAAAAAATGCTTAAATATATAAGGCCATTTAAGGTTCTCTAAATTTTCTTCTTTGAATTTTTTCAAGTAACTTGTTTCAGATTAGAACATCCAATCACACACTACATTCAAAGCAATGACTGTTAAAAATGAAGGCTCTGTCTGTTTCTCCGAATGTGCAGCGTCCTAACGCAGCAAAGTACCTTCAGCACATCGGGGAGCATCTTCTGTAACTTCTTTTCTCCTATTATACAGAAGCACTGCTGCAGCATTTCCTTTTTGTCTGATATATAGAAACTAACGGGTTTTAATGAGACAGTCAGATCCAGTCCACCTTCTTCAAGATCACTGTGCTCTGCCAAGAATAATTCTTTTTCCAGACTTGGTAAAAGATACTTGGTTTCCTACAAGTAAAGAAATAAGGAATTATTAAATAACATTAAGCACTTAGAATGCATGCATGACACTTATTCATTCTTCATTAAGCACCTCTAATTTCCTTTATTTGCACAATTGTCTATCTAAAGTCAGAAGAAAATTAGTTATTCATCACTCTTTAATGTTACTCTCCACACTGCAGCTAACTGAAGGAGTTGTAATAAAAGAAAATCCTATCTCAGAATTTACAAATCAAAATGTACCACTTCCTAAAATTTTAGACTAGAATAATTAGGAGATTCCTTCAAGGGTCATTCATCCAAAAGCCAGAAATGCTGTGTCATTCTACTCAAATTCATAAAAAGAAACAAAACAGCAGCAAATGTTACAAACCATAATTACAAAGCCATATTCCAACTACAAGCTATCATTTTCAAACTGTTATATGATTTAATCATGTATCAAAAGATTCAACTAGTTTCAATAATGTAAGGCATTTCTGACAATTTTACTTCTATCTCCCATAACTAGTCAGTCTTTCTAAATCTACTATCAAAACGCTGGCCATAATCTTTCCTAGATTATAACAGCCATGGAGCTAGGTTCTCCGTATCCAGTATGAGATTGCAGTTTTGTTTACTGTTAGCAAGATGAATTTTATAAACTATACCTCAAGTTGTACACATTCTGTATAAAAGTCTTTCCTCTTTCCTTCCCCTACATTACACTGTATCACATTATTAACAAGTGCACATGTTTATCACATACAAATTTGAAAGTTCAAATGGGGTGGGAAAGCAGGAAAGATCTATAATTTTTAATTTTCTTTTTTCAATTTAAGATTTTGTTTATTGCTATTAGGTGAGTACATCATGTGTGAGTTTAACACATGTAGAGGTGAACTTTTGAGAGTAGATTTTCCCCTCCCCAACAGTTTCAAGGATGGAACCTGAGCGTAAGGTTTGTGCAGTCCCACTGAGCCATCTCACAGGCTCTTAAAACTTCTTTTTAGGGTGGGCTTGAAGGTGTATACCTTTAATCCCAGAACATGGGAGAGAGAGGCAGATGTACCTCTGTGAATTCAAGGCCAGGCTAACTACAAAATGAGTTCCAGGATAGTCAGGGGTTCCATAGTGACACCCTGATTGAAACCAAAACCAAACAAAAACCAATTAACCCTGAAAAGCCTTGATAAGCATATAAGGAAAAATTATGAACTACTATCAAATATACATAAATTTCCCAACTCAATTCACTACAAAAACTGAAACTATAGATAGGCTAACCTAACTTATAATGTACTCCAGCACTCAGGAGGCAGGAAGGCAGACCTTTGTCTGGATAGTGAATATCACACAAATAGAGGCCCTGTCTGAAAAAAATAAACAAAAATATCTACCCCAAGGTAAAAATACTTCATGCAACACGTAAGTCCAACACACCAAGAGGGTTTTTCCCAAGACAGCGCATATAGTTTACTATCAACTAACTTACCAATACTTAAACAACAAAATTACACTAACTAGCTGATACCTTCACATCAACGCCATACCAAAAAGACACATGAGAACACTAAACCCAAAGAACCCAGAGTTGAAGAAATGTTCTTGACGTAAGCAAGGTCACCTTCACATTCTATCACAAATACACTTACTGGTACAACACTGTAACTGTCTCCACTAGAGCTGGATGTGTAGCTCAGTGCTAGAGCATTTGCCTAACAGGTTCAAGGCCCTGGGTTCATTATAGAAGGGAAATAAAAAGAGAGAGGAGGAGGAGGGAGGGAGGAGGGAAGAGGGAAGAAGGGAGGAGGGATGGAGGAGAGATTCTTACTTTAAAAACAAAATGGGATGAGAATGTCCATTATCACTGCTACTATCTAACATTATCCTAGACTTTGATAATACAAAATGAACAACAAAAAAAGTGCTAAAAATGTCAAAATTCAGTGTGAGTAGAAATATTACTGAAAATGATTAATAACAAATAATATGACTAGATAGGAGAAAACCACATAAGTAGTTGAATCCACAAGTCCTAATTTAAAGTTATAAGGGTTAAAAAGTATGAGTCTAGAGAGATGGCTCAGCAGTTAGGAGCACTGGCTGTTTTTCCAGAGGATGGGAGCTCTCTTCACATGGCACCTCACAACTGCCTGTAACTCCAAGATATGATACCCTCACCCAGACATTCATACAGGCAAAACACTAATGCACATTAAAAATATAAATAAAAATAATTTTAATGCTAAAAAATCATTAGAAGGGGCTGGAGAGATAGCTCGGTGGTTAAGGGCTTGACAGCACCTGGATTCAAACCCACATGGCAGCTCACAACTGTCTACAAATCCAAGATCTGACACTCTCACAGACATGCATGTAGGCAAAACATCAAAGCACATAAAATAAGGGTAAATAAATTTTTGAGAAAAGAGTTGGCTCAGCAGGTAAGGTGCTTGTCGCCATCCTAACATGAGAGCTCAATCCTTTGGAACCCATGTGTACAAGTTGTCCTCTGACTCCACATGGGTCCATTAAATGAATAAATGCAAAATGTATTAAATACTTTAAAAATACAGAATAATTTTTATAAATTTTACAATCTTCTAAAAACACAAAATCTGGAAGGCAGAAGAAAAAATACCAGCTCTGGCTACAAAAACAAAACAAAACAAAAAACACTTTAAACCAGCAGTTCTTAATCCGTGGGTCAAGACCCCTGGGGGAGTGGACTAATGACCTTTTCATAGGGTTACCCAAGACCATAGGAAAACACAGATATTTACAATAACAGTAGCAAAATTATAATTATGAAGTAGCAAGGAAAATAATTTTATGGTTGGGAGTCACCACAACATGAGGAAGTGTATTAAAGGGCTGCAGCATTAGGACAGCAAAAGCACTGCTTTAAACCAAGTTATATTAACATTTACTGTATACACAAAAGCTTAAAACTAACACTTAATTGAAATGTATGAGACTTCTCAGTGAAATACTGAATAAAAAAACAAGCAGAATCTATACAACTATATAAGAAATCAAAGTAAAATAAAAATGTAGAAATGTTCAGTACTACTATTCATCAGGAAAACACATATTAAAACAATGTTAGCCAAGTGCGGTGGCACATGCCTTTAATCCCAGTACTCAGAAGACAGAGGCAGGCAAAAAAAATTTTTGTGAGTCCCAGACCAGTGAGGCCCTGACTCAAAAACAAAAAACAAGTAATAATTACTTGGTCTGTCAGTCTGACAGGTCTCTAAAAATGAAAAAAACAATAAGGGTAGGGATGGGGGGGGGGAAAGACCTGTAATGTCAGCATTCCAAGGCCCAAGGCAGGAGAATGGATGCTAAGTCTGAGGCCAACACGGTCTACGGAGCATACATACAGCAGGTTCCAGGCTAGCCAGGGCTACACAGCAGGTGGGGGCTGGGGGAGAGCAGGATATGTTAGAAAAATAACATGCTTGTGAAGACTGGCAGAGATCAATATCCATACTATTTCAACTATAAATCAGTTAAGTCTTGCTTTAAAAGCATTTGGTTCTATTTCAACACATCTGTTTTAAGAGAGTAGTTTGGTTCGCATATCTAGGGTTTAGTTCATTTGTGCTGTGAAGCCCAAATGGTGTAAGCATGTAGCATTGGTCAATATAGCGTATGGTACTGGTATGCAGAGAAAGAGAAATTCAACACTTTTTAAAATGTATATATTTTGGCACTGCAATTTCACTTCTGTAAGTCCAAGCCTATGTAACTCTTGCACAAGATCTATGAACAGTGTGTTCCATTTGGTATTCTATGTAAAAATCAATAAAACTGAAAACCTAAATATTCATCAATAAAGATACGAGTATACTGGGACACCTAAAACACACCATGTATGGACGGAAACCCATTCAATTCCGGCATCTAGACAATTACATCCGTAAAAGTAAACAATAAAGAGTGGCTACAAGAGAAGGTATGCATACCAAGTGGCAGTACGAAGGGCTTTCAACTCCTGCCTTGACTTCTGTGTCCGATCAATTTTAAGAACACATTCATTTGTTTTATAGTAAGTTACAAACTACTGTTTTAAATAGTGGTAATCGCGGCAAGTTGATGGTGTATAAGAAACACATTTTGGTCCCAGATGTTGAATTCAAATGTAGGAACTATGAAATTCTTGCGATTGTGACTGTGGGTAAAACTCCTGAACTTGGGTCTCAGGTGTTTATTGTTGTAAGTTTTTTTTATATGTGTGTAATGTGAAAATAATCAGAATCCATTAAATAGGTAAGGATGATCAGTGCTTACACCGGCATTTGTAACTATTTCCCGAGCCACAGATCCTCTAAAGATATAGGGAAAACCACAAGTAAATGAAACCGCGAAAGTTTAATGGGGAAGGGGTACTGATCAGTAAATCCAGAAACTTGGAAGTTCAATACATGGGCACGAGTTCGAACAGTACCGGCGGCCCGAGGGAACCCGGCACTAACAATGAGCTTCTGCCCGCGCCCGCGCGGCTCTGCAGCCCGGCTCTTCTGAGAAGGGGCCGCAGCTCCGGGAGGCAGCGCGAGGCGAGGCACGCACCTGCTGCAGGGAGCCCGAGACGCTGGAGGACGAATCGGTGCTCCTCCGCTTTCGGCGCTCGCTTCGTTCCGCGCCGCCCGCCACACTCGTCCCGCCGCTGGCGACCCCGCAGCAGCCGCCGCTCCCGCACCCACCCGCGCTCCCGCTCAGCACGGGCACCAGGTCCGGGGCCACGAGCGCCGCAGCTGCCTCCTGCCCACTCCGCTTGCGCCGCTTCTCCCGGGAAGACTTCTTCCCCGTCATGGTCCTCGCGCTGCAACCATCAGCGACAGCCGGCCGTCTCTGCAGCAACAGAGCCCCGCTTCCGTAGCGGCCGGCGCTGCTGTCGCAGGCTTGGCGTCACTTCCGGTCCCGGCGCGTTTTAGGATGCATTGTTCCTGGAGGAGGGGCGCGGATGCGCCGTGCCGGCTACTAAGGTTGTCTGGAGTTTAAAAGGTGACATGTGGTCCAACAGATCTGCTTGTTTTTTCCCAACTTCTGCGGAGATCTAGTTTTAGTGTTTCTCAGCGAACAAGTACGTCGAAAGGTAAAATTAAAGTTGCTGAGTCTACAATTTCCATTGCCTCCAATTTCCACGTTTGATTGAACGATATAATAATAAAACGAATTTCAGAATAAAAAAGTACTTCATCTCACTACGACCTCATTTGAGCAATTTTTCTTAAGTACACTTTAAGGACTTGTACAAAAATAACAATCTTATGCTTACGTATTTTGTATCATTAAAACTAATTTCGAAGCATAATTCCATGTTACTTTTAAAGGAATGGAAAGGGAATCAAAAGACACTTTCCTGTAGTATTTCACAGTGTTCAACAGTGTGAATTTAGAGTTTATTAGAGTCAGGAAGGTGGCCACGTGAAGATGATGAGCTCTAGCTGCCTACAGGAAAACTTTCTCAAATGGCCTAGGGATCCAGCACTAGGCTGTCTAGCTGTCATCTTGTCTCTGCCTCTGAAGTAGGTGGAAGTATAAACACCACATACCATGTGAAGTCTGAATTTGAATATGTGTATGAATTTGTTTGGTTTTGTTGTTGCCATATGAAGTAAAAACAACAGTTCTCAACTTAAAAAGAATAAGAGTTTGTTCTGGAGCTATTTTGAGTGGCTATGGCCCAAGGAACTTGGATTTTTGAGTACCCCAAATTACATGTTCTATTGTGGAAGCAGTTTCATGAAGTTTTTATTTATTTGTTATAGTTTTACAAAACAAAGGTAAATCAAGGTAACTTTAAAATACTTTAATGGGTACACCCAAGAGACAGATACATTGAGTGGGAAGGGGAGACTATTCTAAAGGCCCAAGATCTTATCTGATGACATTCTCAGCTCTTGGATTAGTAAGAAGCTAACGTTCTGCTAAGTTAATAACTTTGAAGAGGCATTTATTATTACTATCACAAGGTATTAGTTCAGATTGTCACATCCAAAGGAAACTCCAACTCCTAACTTTACAAGGCAGTCCAAATATCCAGAAATGAATTCAACATGGACTATAGGAGGGTTTCTGGCAGTTAAATAAAAGCCAGGATTCCTCAGGAACTTGTGAAGCTGGTCCCCATTTACCAAAAGGAGTCATTCCCCTTACCTCTGGCAGAAGGGACATATGCCTACCTGTGGTGCCTATCCGCATACCTGTTACACATTTCAAATTCAAAGCTAGCAACCTAACCCTTCTCACCTCTGCCCCATGCTAAACTCCCTCCAGCTCCTTCTCTCTAGGTACTCAGTCTCTTACTTCTCTCATTGTTTTCCCTATTCTCTGACCCCCTGCTATTCTTCCCTCTCTCACTGGTAGCCCTGGCCTTGTTCAGTTCTTCTTGCTTTCGTTTCTGTGAACTCTTACAGATGCCTCTGGCTGTTCTCTCTTGCCAATAAAAACCTTCCTCTTACTCATACCATGGAGCAGTCATGTCAGTTTAGTCACAGATACACAGTGGGGCAAGGAATGGCTGGCTGTTCCTGAAGGCTGAAACTAGCCCAAGATAAAGTAATTAGCCTGTGAACTTACAAAATTCCAACCTCTGCAAGGTACTGAAATTCCAATTTGTCCATCAGTCTCTTTGGACTCAGACTCATTCCAGATTTTTTTTTCAGGCTTATTGTTGTTCACAGCCAGAAGCAGCTTTTGAGGAGTTTTTGTTCACAGTTGCTTTTTGACAGATTCTCTTGAAGCCAAGACTGGCCTGCACACTGTACAGCTCAGGATGGCGATGAACTATTTCTTTTGGGTTTTGGTTTGTTTGTTCATTTGTTTTTAGATTGATATATTTATTTTGTGTATATGAATGTTTTGACTGCATATAGACATGTGTACCACACCACTGCTTGGTGCCCTCAGAGACCAAGAGAAGGCATTGGATCCCTGAAAAAGAAATTACTGATGGTTGTAAACCACCATATGGATGCTGGGAATGGAACCCAGGAACTCCGGAAAAGCAATAATTGCTCTGAAACTGCTGAGCCATCTCTCCAGCCTCAGGCTTGAACACTTGATCTTCCTGCTTCCCCTTCCCTGGTATTGGGATTATTGGCATGTAACACCTTGCCTAATTTATGTAATGCTGGAATCAAACACAGGGGGTTGTGCATGCTGAGCAATAAATATGTTACAACAAAACAATTGTCTCAATTTCATGTATTAACAAGCGTAACAGAATTTCGTTTCCTCTCACTGTGATAAAATAGCTCAGTGGTTAGTAATACATTGCTGTTCCAGTGTCCAACACCTTCTGGCCTCTATAGGCACCTGCACTCGTACACATAATTCCACGTAAACACATACAAGTACATAACATTTTAAAAATGAATCTAAAAAATGTTTTAAACTATTCTAAGAGATGTGATAAGAAAATGGCCTTTACTTATTTTTTTTTTATTGTTTTTATGCCATCACTCTGGAAAAACCTGCCTTATTAATTAATATTCTAGGGGACTACAGTTATTAGTCCTCATGTTTACCCTAGGCTAAAGAATTCTGACCTCATTTTTTTGTGATTTTTTTTTCCAGGCTCTCTCAGTTACCCATTTTGATTAAAATCTTTCTCTAGGAAGTAGGGATAATCAGCTGATAGTTCTCAAGAGTTAAGTACTGAATGTACCATGTTGCTAGGAAGGCTCATTCCTAAGTACTTGTCCTAAGAAGCTGCAATCATAAGTCCTGAACTAAATTTTAGATAGCAAGGATCTCCTGAGTGAGGGCTTTGGTCATGTAATACAAAGAATTCCTGAATCATATCCAGATATTGAGCAGCCATAATTCTAGTAGGTTTATGTGTGGTTCTAAGATATCAAGAGAGACAATAATAATTTGGAAAGGACAACAAGCATACAAATAAGGAAATGCTGAGATCTGTATCTGAAGAGACTCAGTTCCTAGGGTCACCAGCTACTAGTGTCGCAAAGTTTGAATGCAAGCCAGCTGGTTAGTATGACCTTTCGTCGGTTTTGGTAAGCTCACATATCTTTGTAGTTTCTCACTTGACCTGAGGAGCATTTAAGCACACACAGCACGAAAAATAAGCGTCTTTCTAACTAGCACAATCTGTTTTGGGGTAATCAAGCATGAGAACCTGAGTTCACAAAGTCAACAGCCAAGTCTGTGGGGCCAGGGAGCCGTGGGGAGGTGGAGGGGAGGCTAGCAGCAAGAGTGGAGAAGACGTGTGTCCAAAGCCTGGACATCTCGTCCAGAGATCTGCAGGAGTAGTAGTGATGCCCCCTGCCCCTGTGCCCCCACCTTTGCCCTACCAGAGGAAGTCATACCAAGTTAAACTTCTTCTCCCCATATAAGGTCATGCCCAGCAGCACCTGGAATTCCTCCTTATGCAAATAAGGCATCCCCAGCACCTTTGTCCCAGCCAACCCACATAGCCCCTACTCACTCCACAAAGGTTTAAATATTAAATAGCCTTTGTTCCCCTGATTAAAATGAACTTGCTGATTGAAGCTGCCTGCAAGAATCCATTCTCACTGAGCTCACTGATGCCTGAGGCCTCTTAAGTCTCTGTTCTGGCTCGATTCTCCACTCAGGACCCATCAGTTGTGATCATGCCAATGCTATGGGTAGGGAAGCAAAGCCTGAACAGCATGAGTCCAATGGCATGTGCCTGTAATCCCATCCTCAAGGAAAAAGATGGCAGGATCACTGGGAGTTGCTGGCCTGCGATTTAACCATGCACAGCATGAAAAATAAGCGTCCAGGTTCAGTGACACTCCTTGTCTAAAACAAACAAAAACTACAGTAGATGAATATCACAGGATATTCTCAGACCCAACTAGCTCTGGCAAAAGAAGTGATTCTCCTAATTATTGAAGAGATATTTCTAGTCATATATTTCATTTCCAGTGGGGCCATTCTTATCCATGATTCCAGTATTTTGCCAGTACTTGCCCAATGTCTAGATATGTACTAGTGAGTCACATTCCTGGGAGTATCCAGACCTGTTATCCTGTCAATGCAAAACATAACTCTTACCTAAAAGAGAATAAGGGTTGCTTATTATGAGCCAAACGTGAGTGACCATTGCACAGGAACAAGATCCCAAATTGCTCCAAATAACATGTTCCAACATGGCAGCACTTAAATGAATACTTACTATCACATTCATTAATCAAATGTTCAGATGGAAACTATCAGGTCACAGTGAAGCATTGGAAACCCTGCTATAGGTAATACACTCAGTACACAGTGAGTTTCAGGACAGCCAGGGTTACATAGAGAGACCCTATCTCAATAAAAAATGTCTTTAAGTTGGAAAAAAAAAAGAATTGGTAGTCAATTTTAGTGAGGCTCTCTAATGACGTTTTCCTTTTTCAATTGAGTCAATGCCTAGTAACACAGGATGGGTTAACAATACCTCCAGGATGCTGGAGGGAGCCCTTTATTTATCTTCCAGTAAACTCAACCCCAGATTGAAAGCTGTGATGGGAATGATATCTTTGTCCCCAGGAGCTCCCCATTAAAAGACTTGGAATTTTTTTTTTTTTTAAGTTTAGGTTTCAACAGGAGTGGAAAATATCTCCTTGAAGTAGAGTTAGCTCATGTGTTTCCTTCTCCTACGCAGATGAGCCTCCCTGTTATTATTATAAAGGGGAAAATCTTGATATTTTGCAAATGGGATTGGAACAAAGGTTAACTAAGCAAAATCAACAAAGTAGCATTTGGCCAGTCAAAATTAATAACCGCTGTTAACAACTGGGGTTTATTATTACATTGTATCTTCCACCAGTCTTTAAAACTAAGGAGAGTAAGTACAAGGGCAGGCTAAGAGAATTCGCCACATGATACAAATGGACTGAATCGTTCAGCCCAGGAAACTAAAATTCAGAAGAACCTCTCCAGAAGAGAACAGTCTTTTCTGGTAGGAAAATTTTTTTAATCTTATTTTTTTTTTAAGATTTATTTTACGTATATGAGTACACTGTAGCTGTCTTCAGACACACCAGAAGAGGGCACCAGAAGATGCTCCAACATGTAATAAGGACACATGTTCCACTATGTTCATAGCAGCCTTATTTATAGTAGTCAGAAATTGGAAACAACCCAAATGTCCCTCAACAGAGGAATGGATACAGAAAATGTGGTACATCTACACAATGGAGTACTACTCAGCTATTAAAAACAATGAATTTATGAAATTCTTAGGGAAATGGATGGATCTGGAGAATATCATCCAATCACAAAAGAAGACACATGGTACGCACTCTCTGATAAGTGGATATTAGCCCGGAAGATCAGAATACACAAAGTACAATCCACAAACCACAAGAAACTCAAGAAGGAAGAACAAAGTGTGGATACTTTGTTCCTTCTTAAAAGGTGGAACAAAATACCCATGGAAGGAGTTGCAGAGACAAACTATGGAGCTGACTGAGACTGAAGGAAGGACAATCCAGAGACTGCTCCACCTGGAATCCTTCCCATGTTCAGTCATCAAATCCAGACACTATTGTAGATGCCAGCAAGTGCTGGCTGACAGGAGCCTGATACAGCTGTCTCCCGAGAGGCTCTGACAGTATCCAACTAATATAGATGTAGAGGCTCACAGCCATCCATTGGACTGAGTACAGGGTCCCCAATGAAGGAGCTAGAGAAAGGACCCAAGGAGCTGAAGGGTTTGCAGCCCCTTAGGACAAACAACAATATGAACTAACCAGTACCCTCAGAGCTCCCACGGACTAAACCACCAACCAAGGAGTATACATGGTAGGACTAATGGCTCCAGCAGCATATGTAGCAGAGGATGGCTTAATTGGTCATCAATGGGAGGAGAGACCCTTGGCCCTGTGTGGGTTCTATGCCCCAGTGTAGGGGAATGCCAGAGGGTGGGTTGGTGAGCAGGGGGAGGGGGGAGGGGGGAGGGAACAGGGGTTTTTTTCTGTTTCTGTTTCTGTTTTTGTTTTTGTTTTTGAGGTTTTTTTTTTTTCTGGAGGGTAAACTGGGAAAGGAAATATCATATGACATGTAAATAAAGAAAATATCTAATAAATAAATAAATAAATAAATAAAT
>JADRCD010232775.1:12534-34433 GCA_019843815.1 Montemys delectorum
AAAAAAAAAAAAGAAATATCCCAGCCTAATAAGGGAGCAGTTTACGTGGTTCCAAAGGATTAACACATGAACATGTTGTAAGGAGGTAGGCTAAAGTACTATGGGAGAATTGGTCTGTTCTTTGTGCCATACTATAAGTTAGTTTCTGGTAAAGATCTATCTGAGTACAGTGGCATGTGCCTGCAAGAGCAGTACTGATTGTGTGTGTGTGTGTGTGTGTGTGTGTATGTGTGTAGTGTGTTGTATATATGTGTTGTGTATGTGTGTAGTGTGCATGTGTAATATATGTGTAGTGTACGTGTGTGTATGTGTAATGTATGTGTATATGTGTGTAGTGTGTTGTATGTATAGTATATGTATGTGGTGTGTGTAGTATGTGTGTATGTATATGTGTGTTGTGTGTAATGTGCATGTATGGAAGGAGAGAGAGGGAGAGGTGTGAACCGTCAGGGAAATATATCAAGTTTGAAGTTTGAGGCTATCTTGTGCTACATAGTGAGCTAAAGACAAGCAAACAAAAAGACTGTTTCTCCATCCTCCCCTATTCATCCTTCATTTTAAGCAGCTCTCTCTTAACAACAGTTTGACTGGGCCTGCTTGTGCAAGGACAAAGCAACAAGTTTGTTCTTCCACCCAGTGTCATAATACACAGTAATTCTGGCACTTGGGAGATAGTCAGGTGATTCTGAGTTCAAGTTGAACCTGGAGTACATGGTAAGTCTTGAACAACAAGCAAACTTAAAATGATCACTTTAGCTAGGTTTTTAAATTGCTTTTATGTCTAAACGTGGGTGACTATTTTTTAATGGGTTGTTTTGAAGAGGGAAGGAAACCATTTTTTTTCCCACAGCATACTCAAAGCTTGGGCCACTTCCAATATTTGCTGACTATCTGTATAATGACTAGTCACATTACTTTCTGCCACATGGCAGGACCGGGTTTAGACAATCAGCTCAGTTTGCTGAGTTGGTGATAGTCTGGGAGAGGGCTTTGGGCTTTTTATTTGTTTGTTTTTTATGATTTCCATTGAAGAGACAAATGACTGCCATGTGTTGTTTTTATTAGAATTTTAAAATATACATTTGCTTTATAAAGCAAACATCAGCAATACGTGTTAGTTTTTCTCATAGAGTTCTCTCCAACATGAAGAGCAAATAGTCGAGGCAACACAAGCATAATGGTGAAGATGCAGAAAGCAATGACAGGAGAGTAGCAGTAGTAGCAGAGAGACAAATAGAGAGATGTAAGTAAAGAGAAGGAAGGTGTACATCTGAGGCAGGCCTACTGACAGTAATGCTAACTGACAGTAATGCTAGTGAGACTTCCAGGATGAGCTATATAGAGCAGCTACTGTCCTTCAACTGACTAGAAGTTACTGTATCGCTGCTGGCGCTCTGAAACAAGGAAGCAATCTTTGACTACTTGTTGGCAGTAATATCCTGGAAGTCTCTTCTGTCTGCCTTTTATTATTATTATTATTATTATTATTATTATTATTATTATTATTATTATTGTAAGACCCTCTAAAGTTTTTTTCTTTATTTTCATGTAAAACAGGAAACCTGTTCCTCTTCTAATTTCCTCCTGTTGATATCCGGATTTTCTACAGTTCCTTTTTAGGTACCCTGACCTTTAACAGCAACAGCAAACTCTTTTATTATGTTCAGGGCATTTTTCTTGTCAAAGGATCTTATCTGGTCAGAAGGTTTGGTTTCACCAGTTGGTTGATGTCTTAGGGTTCCTATTGCTGTGGTAAAACACCACAACCAAAAGCAACTAGAGGAGGAAAGGGTTTATTTCAGCTTATACTTCCATATCACAGTCTGTCACTGAGAGAAGTCATAGTAGGAATTCAAATAGAGCCATAGAGGGGCCTCCAACTGCTTCCTTATACATCACAGGACCACACACCCTAGCACTGTCCTCTGTGGGATGGATTTACCCACTCAGTGATTAATCAAGAAAATGTCCACAGGCTGCCCACAAGCAAATGTGGGGACATTTCCTCAGTTGAGTGTCCCTTGTCCCTAATGACGCTAGCCTGTGACAACTTGACATTAAAAACTAGCTAGCACAGCTGTTGAAACTGAAGACTCATTTTTAAAAGGGCTTGTCCAATTTTTTTCTCTTGAAAAGTCTTTGAGAGTTACCAGTTGGGAAGGAGTTGGTGATAAGTAGGGGTAGTCACCAAATTAGATTGACATTTTCCATCTTCTCTTCCCCACCTCTCCCTTCCTCCTTCCCTCCCCCTTCATCCTTCCCTCCCTCCCCGGACAGCCCCCCTGGCCCTTCTCTCCACACATGTGTGTTCAGGTGCAGTTGCTCAGACATGCATGTGTGGAGGCCAGAGTTACATGTTGGATGTCTTCCTGTATCATTCTCCACTCTGTTGTCTTAAGAGTCTCACACTGAACCAGAACCTCACTGTTTCTAGCTAGACAGCTCTCATGACCTGCCTATCCCCAACCTCTGATGCCCAGGAAGGGAAGGGAACAAAGTTACCGCTCAGGCTTTGATAAGTGATTTCCTGATCCTTTGATTATGACAAGGGAGGAGTGCTTGTCAAACTTGATGCTTGTGACCATAACTCCCTCAAGGTGTCACCCTTGCGTTGACTTTCATGTTTCAAGCACCCAGTTACCTTGCAAATGGTGTTCAAGGTAACTAGCCTTTCTGTGTACCTTCCAGCTGAACCAAGGTCCTTAAATATTCCTTTATGTAAGCCATTATTTCTAAACAAATGTTCCATAGAACAGGTAGGTGCTGTGGCATCAGAAGCAATTGCTGTAGTTCATAGACAAATTATTTTATTACTGAAGATTGTTAAGACAAGTAAAGAACCAAGTCAAACTAGCAGATATACATCATATAAAAAAACATTGCCAGTAGCTTAATCTCCCTCCGACCAATCCAATCTCCTTAAGTAACCTGCCTACAATCTATAGGATACCTTTTATGTTTCAGAGATGCCATTTCTGTGATTAAATTATAAAGATTCCAGCTATGGTCCTGCTAGCAGTGTCTCTTGTTTTTGTTGCTGTTATGTTGGGAAATAAAGAAGAGCTTTCTCTGGCCAATAGATAATTAGAATGGGAGTTCCTCAGTCCAAAACCCTGAAAGAACTCAACACCAAACATACAAACATGAAATCTGGTTTCCCTGGTTCTTAAGTGGAGACAATAGCCTTTGCTGACACATTGGTTGTAGTCTCAGAAGAAACAAGGGGAGGATTCAGTTAGCACCTGTCAGGTTTCACACCACAGTGAGATAACATCTGGCACATGTGGGTGTGTATTCACATGTATGCACACACTGGTTTGTAGTGAGCTAAAACTCTAGTCTGTCTTAAAATTTTTCCAGCTGTATTGACAATTTCATATGTGTGTACATTTTCTAAGCCTTGGAAAGGGTAATATTAGTCTGTTTAGACCTAGACACACAATGGTGACTTAACTACCACCTTGAGCATACATATGTGGATACAGACACATATTACAATTGTATGCACTCCCCTATCTTCTTAGTCCTGAGTCCTCTCCTTCTTCAAGTCCCTCCCACTGTAAACAGTGACTACCCCATTCCCACCCCATCCCACCCATTACCTACCAATGAGCCCCTCTGCCTCTCAAGACTGAATGCTGGCTGACAGGCCCACATAAGGCTATCAATTATAGCAGGGGAGTTCATGATTGCAATGACC
Source organism: Montemys delectorum (assembly GCA_019843815.1). NCBI lineage: Eukaryota > Metazoa > Chordata > Mammalia > Rodentia > Muridae > Montemys > Montemys delectorum. The sequence goes on from JADRCD010232775.1 coordinate 16,235, forward strand.
TTGTAATGCTCTCTCAAGATGTTGTTTGCTGGCCCTGTCCTCCATTATCCAGCTCTTAGAGTCCTGCCTTTTCTTGCACTATTTTCTAAGCTTTAGACAGACTAGCACATACCCTCTTTAGAGGTAAGGATGCAATAGTCACCTGTTCTCAGCACCTTGAGCAGCCATTAGTCTCTGCATTTCACTACAAAGAAGCTTCCCTTTTTGTTGTTGTTGTTGTTGTTTGAGACAGGATTTCTCTGTGTAGCCCTGGGTCTCCTGGAACTCACTCTGTAGACCAGGCTGGCCTCAAACTCAGAAATCCGCCTGTCTCTGCCTCCCAAGTTCTGGGATTAAAGGCGTGCGCCACCACCGCCCAGCAAGACAGTATTTTTAAAAGATAGACTATTCTAGAGTAAGAAATATTACACACATGCCTACTACAACTCATAAATCCTGGTACTTTTTTTCTGATTAGGTACTTTTAAAGCAAGAGGGCAAATAAGTAAGTTCAAATACAGACTAGGTATCAGACATGAAGTTACTTTGACATTAGTATATCAAATGTGTAAATATACTTGTATTCAGAGATTTATATTGAAATGTTTAATTGATGTAAAATCTCCAATTTATTTTTATGCAGTCTTAAAAGTACAGAGAAAGCAAATATGGTGAAAATGTAGGATCCAGTCTTGGACAGCAGTTGCTAGACTTTATGCTGGCACAAGAGTAATGCCACTCAGTAGAAAACTAGATTTTAAGCTTTTCTCAAATAGCAATATCTGGCTAAAATGCCCTTTTGTACAAAGCAGAGGCAATGCAGGACAGCTAAACTAATCTGACAGTAATCAGTACTCCTGCGTTTCAAGCTGCTCTTTAATAGGTTCAGTATAACATGTGAGGTAGTGGTAGATTTGGGAAGAGACTTCACTCCATGTCAAGGAGTATATACATAGCTTGTAAATCCTTGTAGAGTCACTGAATTTTTTATAACTTTTATGAACATTAAAGGGAAACTCATGGGAAAATGTTTAAAAAAAAGGTTTTTGGTATTATGTCCATAGTCATTCTTCAACTATTCAGTTCGTAACAGAAAATGCATTAGGAATTAAAATTAGAAAGTTTAAAGATTTATTACTTTTAATTTATGTGTAGATATGTGGGTCTATATAGGCACCTGAGTACTGAGCCAACAGAGGCCAGAGGTATCCAGTCTTTCTGGATGTGGAGTTAGCAGGTAGTTGTGAGCCACCTGTGAACTGTGACTCTAATTCTGGCCCTGGAAAAGTAGGACACAAACTTAACCACTGAGCCATTTCTCCAGCTCCTGGGTAAGTCTTAATCCTGAGTAGTTAAGTTCTCTCTTAAGACATGCAGGAGGGAATCCTTTGAAGACCTGAAGGCAAAAGAACATACCACAAACACTTATCTATCTTCATAAAATGCTGTGTGGCAAGCACCAAGGAACCTACTACCCACTTATCTCCAAAATATTTTTGAAAAGAATTTATCTTAGCTATGTTTCTACCATCATGTGAAACTACAGTGGTTAAAAAAAACTAACTGTATTGTTGGGTGGTGATATATTACCAGTAAAGCAAATGCAGCTAGTCGTAAGAAAACGACACCAGTAGCATATATAAAGAAATAAAAACAAGTTATGAAAGGGACATCATATATGTCTTTTGTAGACAATGTGGTTGAAAATACAGTACTCTGTAATTGTCCCAGTGGAGTTGATTTAGACACAGACATCAATCTAAAATTGCCTATTGATGGGCAGTGGTGGTGCATGCCTTTAATCCCAGCAGTTGGGATGCAGAAGCAGGCAGATTTCTGAGTTCAAGGCCAGCCTGGTCTACAGAGTGAGTTCCAGGACAGCCAGGGCTACAGAGAAACCCTGTCTCGAAAAAAACAAAAACAAAAAAAAAACAAAGCCTATTAATTTGATCCATCAATTTTATGCATAAAATATATTCCCAAGGGAATAGTAAGACTGTTGTACAATCTTTAATAACATTGCTTGATAATCAAAAGCAGGAAAGTTTGAGATAATAGAAAATGGTATGTTAATATAATGTAATATTAAAGTTTCTGACAAATACATCCTTTTGAAAAAATAAAATGCATGTTTACATACATGTCAATGCAGTATAAAACTAAAAATGGTTTTCTACTTAGTAGGATTACAGTCAATAAGATGTGTGTGTGTTTTACTAAATGAATGTTTATTTTATATTCAAGAAAACATTAAGAGGTCTATAAAAAAGGTTTAAAGAAAAACAAAATATGTAAACCACCATTTACCACGTTCAAGTGAGATTATGTTTTTGTTAAGCTGTACAAATGAAAGTTATAAAAAGACAGTGATAAAAAACAAAAGTATTTACAACTTGCCACCTCTTACATTCTGAAGAGTGAACTCGCATTTTAATTAAGACCACATCCATCCTTTTTTCAAAGATACCCACTCTGCTTTTCAAAATATAACATAAATTGTACTTAAAATTGCATGCTAGATTGGAAGTATCAACAAGCCAAGTATTGTAATGGCACCAGGATGATTTTTTACCATTTAATTCTGATATAAAAATTTAAATTTTGATTCAATACAAGTAAAGCATGAGTACATAAATGAACCAGCAACAAAGTTTAAAGTTGAGGTACACACAGGAATTTGGAATTTAATACTTAGTAAGGTACACATCCCCTATTTACATTTCCTCACCCCCTCTTGATATTCTTCCCTGTATTAATCTAAACACTCAGAATCTTCTTTCCCTTAGTGGAAAAAAAAAATTGTTCTTCTTAGATTTTAATATGGCATTAAGTCTGGAAAGCCCATGGTTCTCTATAATGTCATGTTGAGATCATTGCTCACCATCTTAAACAAAGTCCTTATAAAACCATTTCTTTCATAATCAAAATGAAAGACCTGGAGCTGGGAATGTAATCCAGTGAGTAGACCTTCCCCAACATGCACCCGGGTATGGTCCCTAGTACCGAAAAACAAGCAAAACCAAAAGGCACACACATACACACACCAATATAAGTACACTTCTTAAGAAAAGGGATTGATCTGGGAGTGGTGGCTTTAATCCTAGTACTCAGGAGGCAGAGGCAGACAGGTTTCTGGGTTCAAGGCCAACCTGGTCTACAAAGCAAGTGCCAGAACAGCCAGGGCTAACTCAGAGAAACCTCATCTTGAGAAACCAAAAAAGAAAGAAGAAACAGCACTGTTATAGACATAATGAATTGTTCAATTAAAAGATGTTTCCTCCTTTTAGTTGCAGGGATATTCAGAAACAAATCTGTGGCTTTCTAGGAATCCACATCATGGCAAGTGCTTTGTGTAGATTGCCTTTCCATTCATTTTTTCGCTCCTATTATAATTTATTCTATTACCTTTTCTTTTGAAAACAGAAGCATAATAACCACTTTTCAAAGAAAGCGGATTTGAGAATTAGATAGCAATGAATATAATGTCATATCTGGATCATTCCAGGGACTAAAAATACTAATTTCATGTGACAGGATTTTTACTTTAAATTCTAACAAATGTTGCTTGCACAACATCAAAACTGAAATGAAAAAATGGCATTACTTCAAATGGTGAAGGATAAAAGAAATGATCTAACTTGTAAATAATGACCACAAATAAACAGATATCAAAACTAGAAAAAAAATGAAGTTACTTCATATAGTGAAAGAAACTCCTAAACCATAATCATTTAAGGCGTCAGTTGTCTGAATTAATATGTAATATAACAGCTTACCAATGTCTTTCTTCATGTAAAATTGAACCATGAAAAATGATACTTTCTATTTACAAATGGCTCAAGAAATTATTGTATATTTACAATTTATAACAAACTTAATTAAAATTATTTTTCAAGTAAATCCTAAAAAAAGACTATTGAAGGAATACAACAGTGAAAGTAGAGAAACTAATGTACAAAAGAGAACAGTCAACTGAACAAGATGTTATATAGAAACAGAAACAGGTTATATAACCTCTGTGTTCTCCTGAGTGGTTAAGGTAAGGAAGAAAATGTTGTTTTAATTGTGCTGTTATTGATTATAGTTTTTAACGTTTCTACACCCTTGAAAATCTACTCCAGTACACAGGAAAACCTCACAACCATCAGTGCAAAAACTTTATTTATAATTTGTTTCTCCTCAACACAACTTTACAAGATCTGAACTTAATCCAGTTTTCTTTCCTTTCTTCCTTTCTTTCCTTCTTTCATTCTAAACATCTCCAATCATTCATGTAAAATGTGGAAAAAAAAAAAAGGAACAAAAACCCCACAGCTTCCTTTCCCCACTGCTACAGCAAATTTAAAATAAGTCTACAGCATTCACTTACTTTAGCTGGCTCTGATACGGAGACATACTTTTTTATTTGAGAATCAACACCTAAAGATTTAGCTAATTGTATAGCATTTGAATCATCACTGATAAGTGTCCCAAGAGCCACAAGGAGTCTAAATGTGGCTTCTAGGTCTTGTACAACTTCCAAGATTGTGCTAATTACTGACAAGCATTGAGCTTTCCCTTCAATGTTATGGTCTTTATGGAAACAAACAGAATAGTTCAAGGTCAATGTAGCCAGAGCAATATGAATGTTCTTATTAGTCCCGGATTTCAGTTCTATTGCATGTGACATCAGTGACTCCCTCTGGGACATCATGAGCTTTTTTCCTGCCTGACTAACAAAGCAATTGCAAAAAGTCCTAAGAGCAAGCAGCTGGTTTGCTGGCTTTCCTTTAGGGTTCAGAAGATTGATAAGATGGCTGCTGAACTGGTCTCCTTTTTCATTGCAGAAATTCTCATTCACATTGGGATGCTTAATTGATAGCCGAAGAATGTCAAGTGCAGGAAAGACAATGTCTGTTAAAAAAAGAAATATTCATTTATGTGCATTAAAAAAAAAATTAAAAAATCTTTATAGCTATTATTCAAACACACTTTATTTTCCCACTACAAAACAATCATTTTTAGAATATATAAAAAATGTTATTTTTATATTTACAAAAGTGTTGAGATTTGGTCTGTTACTATGTATTATAATGCTAAATACTGGCCCTCAAGACCTGGTTGTCCTCAATGAGGAGATCCTCATGTATACCAAGTGATGCTTTAAACCCAGCACCTTAATTTAAAACTATTTGTTGAATAGCGATGGCTAGTGGCTATAGCTAGACAGAAGAGAGGAATGTGGGGTTTCAGATTCCAGGCTCAGAGTCTGAGACAGAGACCATGAGGAAGTATAAAGATGCCATGGGGTAGGTAGATCATGAAGCATGGCTGTGAGGGCCAGCCAGTTGGAGGAGGAGAGGCACAGGAGGAACATGGCAGGGGTATCTATGTCTCAGGGTTATTGACAGGAAGCAGACAAAATAGTATAGAGAGTTGGTATCTGACCAGCTCCAGAGCTTTAAGGCTTACTATAAATATAAAGGTTTTGTGTCTTTTATTTGGGAGTTAAATGACCTAAGGTGGGATAGAAACATCCTAATAATATTTACCACAACACAGACTAGATTTATTGCTATATATTTCAAAACCGAGGCAACTCTCTACACTGTCAAATAGTCTGACACAGCTAAACCATCAATAATGAGTTGAATGAATGCTGCAAGGACTTAGTTTTAAATATTTGATAACTAGGCTAAAGAGTTAAAGGAAACGTTATTTAGAGAAGAATTTCAGTTAACAAATGCTGAAAAAATCCTCATAGGTTGGTAGAACTTTGTAACTGAGGGTCATGTAGATGTCATCTGAACATTTATTGAACAGTCCCTACTGTGAATCTAAGAAAATGGGACATTACATGCTCTGTAATACAAAGACAAAAGGCACCATCATGTATAAAAGATCTTTACATGAACCAGAATAAAACAGCCCTAATAAGCTAAAATCTAACTGCCACTCAAAGGAAATACAGAGATAGGGGAACACAATAAGCAGTCAAAGCAGATAGTTAAATCTTTAATGTGGATTTTGTAGGAAAGAAAAACAACCTTTTTACCCCCAGTAAATTACTGTCATGAAAAATAAATCACAAGCTTAAGGGATGGCTCAGTGATTTAGATCGACAGCTACTCTTACAGGGACCCAGGTCCAAATTCCAGGACTCACATGGCGGCTCACAAGCATCCTAACTGGAGCACCTGGGGATCTGTTGCCTTCTTCTGATCTCTATATTCATCAAGCACTCATGTGGTGCACATACATACTAACAGGCAATACAGCCATACACATAAAACAGGCCAGAGGGTCTGAAGGGGATCAGACACTATGACAGAGTTCACAACCTGCTGTGTGTGTGTGTGTGCGTGTGCGTGTGCATGTGCGTGTGCGTGTGTGTGTGTGTGTGTGTGTGTGTGCAGTATAGGCTGAGAACCCCAAATCCTAAATTCTCAAATCTCAAATGTTTTAGCATTAGGTATCTAATTTGAAATCCAAAACACGGGCAGTGGTGGCGCATGCCTTTGATCCTAGCACTTGGGATGCAGAGGCAGGCCGATTTCTGAGTTTGAGGCCAGCCTGATCTACAGAGTGATTTCCAGGACAGCCAGGGCTATACAGAGAAACCCTGTCTCAGGAAAAAAAAAAAAACAACAAAACCAACCAACCAAACAATAAACAACAACAACAAAAAGAAAATTCAAAAATCCAAAACAAATCAGTAAAGTCAATAAAAATATTTTAAACTTTGAGAAACTCCAAATCCTAAAACATTCCTAGTTCCTAAGTTTCAATTAAGGAATACCAAACATACATCATTAGATTCTCATAGGCAAAGATTATGAACTCTAGTGATGTGGCAAACCTTTCCATGCAACTGCCTATAATCTCAATGAGAAATACCCAGCTTAACTTCTATTTAATCTAGAAATATCAGTAATTTGGCAGAAATAAAAACTTCTTGGTTAAATTTTGAATACTACTTATTTACCTTCAGGCCAGTTGACAGCTTTCCACAAAATCTGAAGTTGCTGGGCCGTTGGCTTTTCTGAAGAATTATTACAAATCAAGGACAGTATCTTTTCAAGAAGTACCAAGTCATCTTCAGTTAGCTTCTTCTCTTCAGGTGCAGTTCCATTAAGTTCCTTCAGTTTTCCTAGAAACCAAAACCAATCTTTCAAAATTCCCTAACTGAACTTAGACAACATTTTAACAGGAAAACTCTCAATACTGCAACATTATTCTTGGCAGTTATCAAAGACCATAAAATGAAGTCTAAGAGCACTGAATTGTATGGTAAAAGAACAGTGGCCTGTTCTCCCAGACGCTCAGGTGCTGCTCTGGAGCCATTCTGTTTTCCAAAGCAATGGTAAGTTATGTATACTGAAGTGTAAGTGTAAGTCATCTCCTATTTTCTCCAAATTCACAATAACTTAAAACATTTATCTATTACTTTTGTGTATGGTGTGTGTGTGTGTGTGTGTGTGTGTGTGTGTGTGTGTAGGCATACATGTGCCATGGTTTGCAGATAATCTTACAGCATCCATTTTCTCCTTTCACCACATAGATCCCAGGGATCAAACTCTGGGCATCAAGCTTACACTTTTACTTGCTGAGCCATCTCACCAGCCTCAGACTTACAAATCTTTTAACAATCACAAGCGGACTTTGGACCTATCTCACGTGCATTTGGTACTACAGTTTTAAAAACTGGCAATTATTGCCAGGCAGTGGTGGTGCACACCTTTATTCCCAGCACTTGGGAGGCACAGGCAGACAGATTTCTGAGTTCGAGGCCAGCCTGGTCTACAGAGTGAGTTCCAGGACAGCCAGGACTACACAGAGAAACCCTGTCTCAAAAACAAACAAACAAACAAAATACCTCAACCAACCAACCAACCAACCAACCAAAAACACCCGGCAATTATCAGAAACAACATTTAAGGAATGTAAGAAGCAAGAAATCTCTTAGATTTGTAAGAAATAACAAATGCATAAGTGTGCATATACTTTTTAGTTCAAAGTATTATGGCCTATCAATGCTCCTGATAACAATATAAAGAACAATAATGAAAAAAATATTTGTTTTACATCTATGTCTAGGGACAAGCCTTATGTCATTTGTCACCATCAACTTTGTGGCCAAGAGATAATTTATAGTCACAGATTATCTCTTTTCACCTCAATTTGAGAAAAACTAAAAGAAAAGTAAATCAAAGCAAACGGTTCGGTTTCTCTTTCAACATTGCTGCCCCCAAGCCCCTTCCTCCTAGATAGTCTCAATATACAACTCAAGCTAGCCTTAAAGTCGGACTCTTCCTGCTTCATCCTCCTAAAAGCTAAAAATACCTCTAGTACCTATTTTATTCATCATTTCAAAAGCTTTAGGATCTCCATATGCAAGGGGCAGGGTTCACAATACACTGTTGACTCTCGACAGGTATGGAGGTCAGAGGACATGCAGTCCAGTTTCTCTCCTCCATGTGGGTCCCAAGAACTGAACTCTGGCCTCAGGCACGGCAATAAGTACTTTACATTGCCTCTGTCTACGGGATACTAATTTTTTCTTTTAAATTGAAAACATTAAATTAAACATCAAATTTAAAATAATATATTCTAATTATGGTTTCTCTTTCCCCAACTCCTCTCAGATCCTCCCTACTTCTACACCCACTCCAAAACATACACATCAGTATCTAAAATAACAATAATAATTAATAATAATAATTCAATTAGATAAAAGATAAACAACACAATAAATGTCAAAAGAAACAGAAAAGAGGCAAAATTAAAGTTCAAGAAACATTTAGAAACAAAGATGCACACATTCACAAATACAAACACATAAATACACAAATCCAGGAAGTGAAGTACCTAACTGCCTGGGAATGTAAGAATAAAGTTCTGGGAAACAAAGTCATAGAGATGTAAAAACACTTGCTTGTTTAAGTTCTGGGGATATAGAAAGAGAGTTTCAAAATTGTGAAAACAAAGTTCTGATGGTCAGAATATTGAGTCAGAATGACCAGGCTAAGACCAGCCAAAACAAAAATAACTGGTGGTCGCAATGAAGTTAAGGTCCACGAAAACAAAATTAGCAATTTTTGGTATAATCCTCCAACCCCTCCCTGTAGTGAATTTCGAAAAAGACCACAAACTGTCACCCTGACCTTACTGACAACAATCCCCGCTACCACCTAGTTACTCAGCCCCTTCCCAGGGACTTTTCAAGGCCAGGTGCAGAGCTGGATAGGGAAGTTGGCTGACTAAGCCAAGAACAGCCCCCTGAGTAAGCCAACCAATGCCTGATGAGATCCTTTGTCCTGTGTTCCACCAACCAGAGTAAGCCAGCTAGCCATGTTGCAGAAATCTGCCCTCTGTAAAGTATAAAAAATGTATGCTTTCTGAGTTCAAGGTTGACCCTCCATGTGAGGATGGGCAACCCCATGTATGTGTTATTCCAACATCTATTGTCAATCTGTGTTCTCTAGGTTGAGCCAAGATTACAGCAGAACCATAATACATCTGAAAAAAACTTGTAAGGTTAAAGAAAAAAAAAAAAAAGCACTGAAAAGCATTATGGAACAAAGAACTTCCAAAAAGGCCAGAGTTCATTTTGTGTAGGACACTAGTTTGTTTTTAAAGGTAAGATCTGTAAAGTGCCTGTAATCCTTATAGTCAAGAACACTAAGGCAGAAGAAAGATCAGGAGTCAGGGTGAGCCTGTGATACACAGTGTACTGGCCGGTTTTGTGTGTCAACTTGACACAGGCTGTAGTTATCACAGAGAAGGGAGCTTCAGTTGGGGAAAGTGCCTCCATGAGATCCAGCTATGGGGCATTTTCTCAATTAGTGATCAAGGGGGTAGAGTCCCTGGTGGGTGGTGCCATCCCTGGGCTGGAAGTCTTGAGTTCTATAAGAGAGCAGGCTGAGCAAGCCAGGAGAAGCAAGCCAGCAAGGAACATCTCTCCATGGCCTCTGCATCAGCTCCTGCTTCCTGACCTGCTTGAGTTCCAGTCCTGACTTCCTCTGGTGATAAACAGCAGTGTGGAAGTGTAAGCTGAATAAACCCTTTCCTCCCCAACTTGCTTCTTGGTCATGATGTTTGTGCAGGAATAGAAATCCTGACTAAGAAACACAGTAAAAACCTGCTTTTTTAAAAAAACAAAAACTTATGACCCTTATTTTTCAAATTTTTATTCATTCATTGTCATCCCTCATAAAAAAAATAAAAGATCCAAAACAAACAAACAAACAAACCCAAACAACAATAAGAGCTTGAGGGCAGGACTTTTTTTTTTTTAACTAAAGTCATGATAAAATATTTATAAAACAAAGCTTCTTAGAATCCATTAAGGCCAAATTATTAGAATGCAGTCAACACAGCTGGATAATAAATACCTCAAGGAGACTGGAGAAATGGTACAATAATTAAAGAGAACTGGCTGTTTTCCAGAGGTCCTGGGTTCAATTCCCAGCACCCACATGGCAGCTTACAGCTCTCTGTAACCCCATTTCCAAGGGATCCGACACCCTCACATGAATATACATGGAGACAAAACACCAACATACATAAAATAAATTTAAAAATAAACACAAACAAACATCTCACTATAAGTCTCTGTTTAAGTAGCCAAATCCTGGCATATGTCAGGTGGAGGAAGACTAAGTCTTGAGAGCATCTCTAATGGCCATTGAATATGCAAGAAAAAATATTAATATAGACTTACCTAATATTTGTGTAGGGTTTGCTTGGTCAAAGGTAAGAGCTTCTTTTTTGGGGAAATAAATATTCACTGTTTTAGATGCAGCTGATCGGTAGGCACTATTCCCTATTTACAGAGATAATGAAAATCAAAAGGCATACTCAAAAGTAAGATTCTTCTAATTGTATGGCTATGTTCTCACAATTACTGACATACAAAACTCTTCAAGGCAAGTAATAACACAACAAGCCATCTCCAAACCATTTACAAACTTCTATATAGTGCTTGTATTTATTAATGCAATATTTTCTGGTTCAGGAAATGGAAAAAGATTAGAAAAGAGCCTTTTCATGTCATGTTTCCTAATTTGGCTCTTAATATTCAACTTAAAATATTCTGGCCAAAGAACAAAAACAATTTTTGAATCTTCATTCTTCTCCTAATTGAATACTATGCTATGCCAAATGACAGTGTCATCATTTTCTTTATAAATTATCCATGTTAACTTAAACTCAGTTATCTGATAACTGACAGAATGGTTCAAAATAGCCAAGTGTGATGGTGCACACCTTTAATCCCAACACTCAAGAGGCAGAGGCTGGCAGAGTTCTGTAAGTCCTAGATTTCTCTGGTCTACATAGCAAGTTCGAGAACAGCCATGCACCAAAGAGAGATCCCATGAGCACAAATTGAAATTTCAATAATATCTGATAGAATAAAATGACTTCAAATTAAAATTTCTTTAATTAAAATTGTCTTTTGTTGCTACATATGCTTGTGCATACTTTCCAAGCCCCAACACTTGGAAGGCATGGGGCTACAAAAAGAGACCATTTCTCAAATTAACAGAAACAAAACCATAATTTCCTTGTGCAGCATCGAAGATCAAAGTCAAGGTAGTGTTCATGCTAGGCAAGAACTCAACAACTGGGCTAAGGCCTGAGAAGTTTCAATGTAATTTAAAAAAAAAAAAAAAAAAAAAATCTAAAAAAAAAAAAAAAGAAAGGAAATTTCAAGTAGCTACCTGTAAATGGATCAACTCCAGCCATGGCGGTGTCCATACCTGCAGAACCTGGCATATACCGCCCAGCACCTACAATGCAGCAATACTCCTATGAACAACGGTAAGTACATATCATACAGCCTAACTACTGCTTCCTTAGCCTACTGATGTCACCAATGGACACACTTCAAACGGCACGAAAGAAGAATGTCTACACTGAGCTGCTTATTAGGAAGGTCATTACATGTTTGCGAAAAAGTAATTCCTGGGGTTGGAAAGGTGGCTTAATGGTTAGGAGTACTGGATTTTCTTCCAGGGGACTTGGGCTTTCATTAACAGCACCCACATGGTGGCTCGCAGCCATCTCTAACTCCAGTCCCAAGGGATCTGCTGCTCTCTCTGGCTGGCTTCTGCATGCACACAGTGTACAGACATACATGTAAGCAAAACAGCCATGAAATAATTTAAAAGTTTTACAAAATAATACTTCAAGTAATAAAATAAACACTAGGTGCTTTCCACATCATAATTATAGGAGTTTAGTGAATTGTAAAACTTAAGTAGATTGAAGGGAAAAAATGGCCTCTGGGATGATATATGAATCCCTTATTCTAAGGAAAAGAACAGGACTAGCTGCTGGCGCATGCGTTAATCAGAAAGACTTAAACAAGTATCTGGGACGCTCTCGCAACAGCCTGGTCACATCTCAGGTTGTGCTTTTGGCAGTGTTACTAAAGACAGAAGGATGGAAACTAAATGTAGAGCGATAACAGAACTTTGTGATGTTCAGAGCCCTCTGTCAGTCTGAGGGAAGAAGGAAGATGAAAACTTCCTAAATTTACATATAATCTAGATGGTACAATCAAGGCATCACAGACAGAAAAGGCAAAGCAAAAACCAACAAAAATGTACACAATGATGATGACGACAGTAAGTGAACTCACTGATTTTAAGTGTATGCCAACCAGAATACTAAGTGTAAGTACAGACTCAGTAAGGCTTGAAATGCCATATGACTTCCGATATTTTAAAAGAAGGGCTGCTGACGAACTTGCCCAAGGCCTACACTGCCTATATGAGCTCTGTACCCATCTGACTAATATAATCAATCCCACTCTAAAATCAACCCTTTATACAAATAGGAAACCTTACAAACAACAATGAAAACCACTGCACAGGACACTACTCCCCAACATTATTTTATGGGAAGGCTTTAGTGAGGAATTATGGCATAAGCTCCCATTATATACAGTGAGTCCGAATTGCTGGGAGTAGAAGACTGAAATAAGTAATTTAAACAAGCGCCCAGATCATCTTAGTAAGCAGTAAACGTCTGACTGCTACATAAATTAGTAAGGAAAAGAACCTTAAATTGTGAGCAACATAAGGAACTCCTCTTTTATCTTTTAACCTTGAATCACTGGTGAAGTTGAAAAAGCAGCAGCTGCTACTCTAGCTATAAATACTAAATGTCCTCCTGCTAGTTTGCAAAAAACCTTTATATGCATTATGCCACTTCATTTTCATATCTCTATATAGTAGGTTGTTGCCATTTTGTTTTCTTGTTTTTGTTTCTTAAGACAGGCAGGGTTTTCTAGGATGCTCAGTTTGTCCTTAACCTCCTGAGTGCTAGGAAATCTGTACCATCATATACAATTTCGTAATCTACTTTCTGTAAGTGTGGAGTTCACTACCTTAATTCTCTTAGACATTTAGTAGGCTACTTGGTACGTCTACATGCTTGTTGCACCTCTTGAGTCACTGACACCTTGCCCAAGAAGGTATCTACTGGTAATGATGGACCCAGAAGTTCTGATTTTTCTTAGTATGTGTTTAAGCTTGGTGTGTTTAATCCATTTTAGGAAAAGAGAAAAAGAGGTCAGGAAAATAATTATGGAATTCTTCTGGACTAAGTTTCAGGGCATCACTGTTCTTAAAACTACTGGTAAAGAAAAAGACATCATTTAAATACTCTTCAGGTCTTCATTACCATTTTAAATCAAATCATGTACTCAATAAATTTCCTAACAAACACCATACTGCCAGAGCATACAGCTTGAGATATGGCTGTCTATGTACAAGGTACAACCATTTGCATTTTGGTGATCACATTACTCATTAGAGAAAAGATCTCATTGAGAGAAATTCAGAGCTTCATGACACTGACCTACAGTTACAGTGAAACAATTTATGGCTAAAAAGGATCATGGGTTTCCATTTCCATAGCTCACAGTACTGAGTCTGGATGGCCACTAGATTCCATTAAAGGTTACGAATCTCCTCCAACTGGGTATATTGTCCATAAACTCAACCTCAAGATCCAATACCAGTGTAAAAAGATAAATTAATGCATCCTAAGACTAGTACTTTATTCAGCACCATTAAAGTTTAATTGTGGCAATGTTTCTCCAGTAGTGTGGTCTCAACTGAGGCTTGCTTATCTCAGGAAGTAAATGTACTCTGAAAACCTACAATGACACTTCAAGGACTTAAAGAAGGCCATTAATAATTTCAACTAGGAACACTGATCCTGGATAGCTGGGCAGATTGTCTCCTTCCATGCTTAGTCAAAAAAAGTGTGAGCAGACCTCTTGATTGCACTGCTCTATCCAATATGAAGGATTTACATGGCTCCTTCTTTGTCTACAATTTATGGTAGTGTATTGCCAATAATAATAGTGGTACTATATCTTGGTTAGACAATCTATTACCTAATTGCACAGATTTAAAAAAAAACCCAGATGAGTTAAGTAAGTTGCCCATTTCTCAAAGCAAGAATATAGTAGAGTTAGGTTTTGAACTATGATCATGTACATTAAACCTTCTACTTCTGTCTCTTTCCAGCTACTCTCATCTTCAGGTAGGAACAACCACTGGAGAAAACAATGTTTCTGGTAATATATTACTTAAAATCAGGAGAAAATCTATACATTGTAGGAGAAATGCAAAATTAGAAATTAAAGATCAAAACTGAAAATAGTTTTAAGGGAATTAACCATTATTGGATTATATCTCCAAAATGTAAAGTCATATGTATGCTATACATTAATGTCATGTAAATACTACATATTGAGCCACAGTTATATTAATGAAAACCGCATTCCCACCTGTGAAAGGATCTGCTGTCTGCACTGTGTTGGAAGGTCCTGAAGTTCCTGGTACATAGCGACCACCACCTATGCACGCAAAACAACGGAAAAGCTCAAGTACAAGCATGGAAGCAGATTCATAATGGCACAGTACTTATGGTAAATGAATCCAAGCTTGGGGAAAAGAGCAAAAGCACAGCTGTCACATGACAGAAATTATAGTCAAATGTTTTAGTGCTACACAGAAACTAAAATTTCACTTGTTCTCCAAGCATAGTTCCTTTCCTTCTTTAATTTTATGTGTATGACATCTACAAAGGAAATACTAACTTTCTTCATTGGAGTCTCACCAGGGATATTAACCATGCTTCAGGGCAGACCCTGTGCCCAGTAGTAGATGGTCAACACAAAACAAAATCAACTGTATTTTTGTAGACTTTTTGGCTTTTTTTTGGGGGGGGGAGTTGTAGGGGTGGGTATTGGTGTTTGGTTTCTATATTGTGATTTGTGGGTTTTGGTGTGCATGTTTTTGTCTATTTGTATTCTAAAGGCAGAAAAAGGACATGGAGTTATCCAGGGAGGATTTGGGTGGAGTTGCCAGAAGAGAAAAACCTAATCAGAATATATTATATAAAACTATTTTGATATGTATGTGTTTTTCCCTATATTTATATCTGTGTACCATGTATGTAACTAGGGTCCTCTGAGGCTAGAAGAGAGCATCAGATTCCCTGAAACTGAAGATACAAACAACTGTGAGCTGCCATATGGATGCTAGGACCAGAACCTGCGTATTCTAGTACGTGCTCTTAACCACTGGGCTGTCTTTCCAGTTCCTAAGTGTAGTTTCTTAACTAACTCCTTTTTGAAGTCTTAGGCCCAGCACATAAATGTGGAAATAACTGAAATCAATATAAGAAAGTTATAGGTGGTCTACGATTCAACAATATACATATGTAATTGCTGTACAGATTTACTAAGATTCCCGTGGTTGCTGTTGCATGAAAACTACAGGCATGAAATGTTAATCTTTTGGGGAAAGCCCTGGGTTCCTTACCTCACATATCAAATGTGCCCTCAGTGCTGAGATTCTAGCCAGGAACATTAACTGTAACCTCTGATAGACAAAGGGAAAAAAGCTAGAGGGAATGTGAGCTACACTGACATGTACATAAATGTGATATGTGAAATGGTTGCTTTTGTACCTTTGGAGGAAATAATTTGCGCGCGAATACACCACATGCACACACACACACACACACACACACACATACACACACACACACACACACACACACACGTGCCCCTTATAAAGTTTGAGTTTTAGGGGCTGGAGAGATGGCTCAGCGGGTAAGAGCACTGACTGCTCTTCCAAACGTCCTGAGTTCAAATCCCAGCCACCACATGGTAGCTCACAACCATCTGTAAGGAGATCTGATGCCCTCTTCTGGTGCGTCTGAAGACAGCTACAGTGTACTTACATATAACAAATAAATAAATAAATCTTAAAAAAAAATAAAATAAAATAAAGTTTGAGTTTTAGAAGACCGAAACAAGCCAAGCATTTTGTTAATATTCTAGACATAGCCAGGTGCTTAAGTTTTTACATTATTCAGTATATTCACTATTTTGTCCTGTAGTCTGAAACACCAACAAAAATCTTCAAGCACTAAGCATGCAGTCTTCCCTACCACTTCTCTTTGTGCTAAATGAAAGTATTTGGAGGGTTAAGCTATTTATACTAATAAATTATTTTGAAGTTTTTAATTATGATAATATATAGATGAAATTAGTTCAACTATGTAAATAGGCAATGCAATCTAACCCTAGAAGGAGAGGCAAGAATGTGAAGAGCATGCAGTATTTATGAGGAAAAGGGGGCCAGATTTGCTGTCTTAGTTAGGGTTTTACTATAGTGAACAGATACCATGACCAAGGCAAGTCTTATAAGGACAACATTTAATTGAGGCTAGCTTACAGATTCAGAGGTTCAGTCCATTATCACCAAAGTGGGAACATGACAACATCTAGGCAAGCATGGTGCAGAGTTTAGAGTTCTACATCTTCATTGAAAGGCTGCTAGTGGAACACTGACTTCCAGGAAAGTAGGTCGGGGGTCTTAAAGCCCATGCCCAAAGTGAACTATTCCAACAAGGCTACACCTCCAAATACTGCAAAATGTCCTGGACCAAGCATATTCAAACCATGACATCTACTACAGAATTTGAAAGAGGAAGGTGACATGAATTTTTATTTTAAAAAAAAGAAAAACAAACTAAAATCACAGGAAAAACAAGGGTAAGAAATTAAGAACAGAAGATGGAAGAAGAATGGCTAGCTACAATGTACAAGGCCCTCCCTGAGTTAAAACCCAACTATAGCTGGGTGGTGGTGGTGCACGCCTTTAATCCCAGAATTTGAGAGGCAAAGGCAGGGGGATTTCTGAGTTCGAGGCCAGCTTGGTCTACACAGTGAGTTCCAGGACAACCAGGGCTACTCAGAGAAACCCTGTCTCGGAAAAACAAAAAACAAAAAACAAAAAAACAAAAAAAAAAACCCAACTATAACACATTAAGCAACACATATATACACACAGCCCCAAAATAAAGACATTAACTATAAGTACCTATTTTAAAATTTTAGAGGAAGCCTTGTCCAAGAGAAGGTAAGGTAATCTATTTCCTTTGTGCCTCAATTTTCTGGACCTTCTACTTATAGTAATACTCTTTGGATTATAATTTAGATTCCAGCAATAACTCCTAATCCCATTAATGTTAAATTACAGGCAATGGAATATAAATCACATGTTCAAACTGTCCTAAAGTTGATATACATCTATGTAGTTTATCCCCATATGAAAACATTATCACAATTGCTCTGTAGTACAGCTTAAGGTCTGGGATTGTAATTCCACCACAAGTTCCTTTATTGTTGAGAAGAGTTTTGGCCATCCTGAGTCTTTTGTTATTCCAGATGAATTTGCAAATTGCTCTTTCTAAGTCTGTGAAGAATTGAGTTGGAATTTTGATGGGGATTGCATTGAATCTGTAGATTACCTTCGGTAAGATGGCCATTTTTACTATATTAATCCTCCCAATCCATGAGCATGGGAGATCTTTCCATCTTCTGAGATCTTCTTCGAATTCCTTCTTCAGAGACTTGAAGTTCTTGTCAAACAGATCTTTTTCTTGCTTAGTTAGAGTTACACAGAGATATTTTATATTATTTGTAACTATTGTAAAGGGTGTTTCTTCCCTAATTTCTTTCTCTGCCTGTTTATCCTTTGTGTAGAGGAAGGCCTCTGATTTGCTTGAGTTAATTTTATATCCAGCTACTTTGCTGAAGTTGTTTATCAGGTTTAGGAGCTCTCTGGTGGAATTTTTGGGGTCACTTAAGTATACTATCATATCATCAGCAAATAGTGATAATTTGACTTCTTCCTTTCCAATT